>JAHZMW010001786.1:0-13663 GCA_027743745.1 Alloscopus bannaensis | reverse complement strand
TTTGCTTATTATTTTTTTGTGTTCAGGTCAAATCCCCACAAATCTCTACTTAATTGCCATAAGTAAAGTATATGCATAGTTTATATGTTGATTAAAGAGATGTATGAATTAATAGTAATATGATGCACAGATGTAAAACTAGTGAAGAAAATAAACGTTACATCGCTAATCGAAGGATGACATGAAATGTTGCGAAACATAAGTAATTAGCAGCATAAAACCATCAATTTTAAAATCTAAATGCTCAAAACACTTGTTAACGAGCCAGATTTGATTTTTTTGTCGATTTTCTTTAGTCATATTATTAAAACGACTTATGCAATGGAACTTTGAACAGTGATAAAGATAGCTGTACGATATATACGGTGGTATAGTTGGGTGTGAGAATGTATACTACTTTTAAAGGCGAAAGGAGTGCTACAGCTTCCTTCCAATTTCACCTGCGAGTCTCGATAAAAACATGCCTCAGCAAGCCTGCAACGATCACAACGACAACACACAGTCCCAACGTTGACCACGGCATGGAGGACATGGAGTTGGTATAAATTCGGATCGGCAGTGCAATCCATGAGTCTTCAGGAATCACCCTGATCGCACTGGAGGGCTGGCTGACAATTGTGGCGAATTGGTTCCTCTCGACAACGACGGCAGTTTCATTGACCTCGTCAGCGTTTGGTTTCGGAACATTACTGTCCACCGTATCGACTATTTCTGTATGGACTGTTGAAACGGGACTTTCCTTTTTCGGAACTCCGTTTTCAGGGGCTGGAGATTTAGGGGTAATTTCTTTGGAGGACGACGCGTTCGCATTTTCATCCCTCATTTTTTTCTCTTCTGCCACAACTTCCTTAACTTTGTCGATCAACTCGTCGAGTGCTTCCCCGTATTGTACTCTTGCATTTCTGAACCTTTCCGAGCGAGATGGACCCCCATTCTCTTCCTGTTTGTCCGTCACTGAAGGACACAAATTCCAATTTTCAGGATTAGCCTTCAACTCGATTTCTGGCAGATTATCACCTTCAGCTTGACCTGTCGTCTGGCCACTGATCACCCGCCATTTGAGTTGCTCATTGTACTCGTTCACTTCCTCCAATGTTAAGCGTTTATGCCGGCCCTCCTCAGGCTCCGGACAACGTTGCCTTAACTTCTCCTGAGTTTCATGCTCACACACAGAGGCACTCGACTCGGACAACACGGGCGACAAAATGAATTGCGTACTGTCCGTATAACTCCCTTCCGGACTACTTCGTCGCCTCCTTCTCTTCACGCCTAGCTCACTTCCTCCACCATCATCCTCGCTTTGAGAGGATGCCTCCACCACAAATGCCTTTGGCTTCGGTTCCTTCACCTTCAACGCGACGCGGTTGCCGAAGCCCGGGTTTTTGAAGAAGCAAATTGGCGACATTGTTCGATGGAGTAGCGGACTATCTTGGATAGACTTCCATTTCTCAGCCATTGACACCGGTTCAGCTTCCGCGTTACTCGCCTCCAAAGGCTCGTCCTCGTCCAGCTCGATGTCACGAACAGGATTGTTATTTTCATCGAAAGTATTTTGGGATGTCTCCTCCATTTCACCTTTGTCAGAATTGTTAACCTCTTGGTCCGTCATCGACGTGCTCGACGCGTCGTCCCACTGTGTTGCCACCGAATTTTTACTATTCTTCTCCTCCTTTCCTCCGTCCGACCCGGTGCTCCCGAAGAGACTCCCACTTCCGTCCCCATCCCCCTTTCCTCCGCGCCCTTCGGATCCGCTACCAAAAAGGCTCCCACTCGTCTCTCCTTCTGCCTTTTTATTGTCGTCTTCCTCCTCCGAGAAGGTTGTCGAGGACCTGGTACTCACCCGACTGATAATCCTGTTGATGTCAAACTGACTCCGATTTTGGAACCTGTACAGCGGGTGCTGCTGTTGGTAGATGACGTTGAGCCCGGAAGTACTTCCGTTTAAGAAGGACAAGTCCTCCATTTCCTTTTTCAGCAGGGTTTGAGACGCGCTCAACTTCTGCTGGTCGTTGTACTCCGGGGCGTCACCGGTTCCGCCCACTCGTATGGCTTGCTCTCGTTCCATCTTTGAACGACAGAAACATGTCAGTCAAACAATCGTGTCAAATGTTTTAAGATTAAGTCGATGGATTTGAGAGAAGTGATGTACCTGATGATTTTTGCGACTGAGAGCATAGTAAGTCGCGGTGAGGGTGGCGATTGCCATTCCAGCACCAGCCTGAGTTGCAAAACCCCACATCGCAAATGGCAAAAAACGAGCTAATAGTTTGAAATTATGGGGTCAAAGCGTCGTTACATGAGAGGTGGTCAGAATGGTGAATCATTTTGAGCAGTTGGCACAAGTCAAGTTATTCTTTCGATTCATTTGTAATCACACTTGAAGATCAAGCTATACATAGGAACGTGGGAAGTCTCTTCTTCAAAGTACAAAGTAAAAGCGATTCAGAGAGAATGCAAATGTTGCACCGCAACAGCATTTACGTTACTTCACCGTTATGATTTATCTCCTCTGCGGTATAGAATCAAGGAAAAATCGTATGCAAAAAATGTCTACCGTGCGTTAATGTATTTGGAGTACAACATCTTATAAATGTTCGTAAATAGTAAAAGTGATGGCTTCAGTGTCATTACATTTTATTTATATAGTTTACACAAACGGATTCGTTAACAGGTAAGAGTGATTTGGTTCTAAATGTGCAAGACGTAGTCCGATGCGACAATGAGGGTAGGTCCTTTGCTGGTTCTTCGTTCCAAAAAATGCAGTCAGCAATATAAGAAAAGTCAAGCATCACAAAAATCACAAATCAAGTTTCTTTCAATCTGTTGTTCAATGGAGAGACCCTAGTCATAATTCGTGTAGATTTTTGCTACATATAACAAAAAGTTTAAATGCTGAACCGTTTACCCTGAAGCTCCGAAAAAATTCAGACACATTTTATTTAAAATCATCATCTCATGCAGCATTAACAATATTTTAGTCGCCCAGTAGCATTGCGTCTTCTGACGGAGTCATATTGTGATGTCCTTCCACTTTGCCGATCCACCTTCGCAAGTCCGTTCGTGTCAAAACGCCAACAGGATGCTGTCTCTCGACCACCTCCGTAGTTCCTGAGAAATCGTCGTTACTTCCTGCAGTGTTTTCGCTAACATCACTCGCCATCGTTCTTGTCGTCCTGTACAGGATCACCGGGGCAAACCCGCTTTTGAAAGCGAATGCCACGTCGCCCGCTGTCGTTTCACTTGACGCCGGGATCAATTTGAAGGTTTTTGTGATTAAACCCTCCACCTCGGTTATGGGAAGATCGGCCACGTCGCTTGTCGCAACCGAAGCTGCCACACGAGATAATATCACTCCTGTAATTTCCAGGTCGGCGGACTGAACAATAATGCAGGACGGGGGAGGTGGCTCCAGCCTATGAAAAATGGCAACAACTTGACTCAGACTTGTCGAGGGACTCACTATTGACCACGGAGAAAGCGGAATGCTTCCGACTCGCACTGTGTGCCACCACATTGAGAGTGACCATCAATAGCTGTTTCACGTTTGTAAAACGTGAAGGAAAAAAAATTGACAAGTTCCCAAAAATTCCGGTGTGAAGTTCGTAGTTTGTTGAGGAAACGATCAAATATAGAAGTACTACTCCTGTCTCCGAGTGAAACTGGAAAGTTTCTTCTACTTGACAAAAATGTTATGACAATGCTAACACGATGTCTGATTCAGTCATTTCGGTCGTAACGTCGATAGCAGGTTTAATGCGCACTTTTGAAGCAGAAGGGTTAAATAGATTAAAAAAGTGTTAAAAAATAGATTCTGCTAAGTTCAGATAATTTATACAGAATAAGTACAGCAGATCATTGTTAACTGTGTTTGGCTTTGGTAATTACAAATAATAAATAGTAGTGGTTGATCAAAAATTTCGGAAATAGTGTAACCAAGAGTTTATTATCATATACCAATTTTATTATATCATTTCGCCTCGTGCACAGTTTTTCAACTAGCAAACATGAAGTACAGTACAGGAATTTTTCGGCAACTCTGCAACATTTCTTTTTCTAAATCCAGGTTTCATTTTGATCGCACAGGTTTTCTTTAAATACATGTTTCATGCCGACAAATATACATACAATTTGTAACACTCACTCACGGTATATGAATCCTATACAAAAACGACACGATCAAGTACCAGCATTTCTTTACAACAAAAGTCTATCATATTACATATTTTTAACTTGTACCCGTAAATACTCACTCTCAGCAATATTAAAACATTATTATTATATCTACTAATTTAAGATGCAAATCGCAAAAGTGAAAAGTAGATCGAGATGAGGTGTATATAAAAAGCTCTAACAGAATGAATTCCGGCGAGGTAAAAGGAATGCAGCATTAATGATTGAGGACTGTAATGTAATGTGTTATTTATTAACTGAGCACATAAATACATGTAAACTGGCTTATAATACGATTTACTTAATTTTATACAAATTATTGACAAATTTTCACACTGGAAATTGCACCGTACCAACGATATATTACTAATGAGGAACTGCTGCGGCATTTACAGATACACACCGTGACTAATAAATTACATTTACGTGTATTAAACCGTGAAATTTATTCAAACTAAACTAGTACACCTTTACAGTACAATATATTGCATTTTATCGTTTTATATTACAAACAGGGGAGTGAAGTAAGCTCTGATACAAAATTTTCTATAAACATTTGCCAACGAAGTGATATTCCGTTATTTAGTGTATCCGTTCAACTGCAGTTGACGCAGTCGTACTCAGTCATTCGATGTGGGTCAACAATGACACTCGTGTAACCGGGATATGAAGACACCAACTCGGTTGATCCAATGGTCACCAGCTCCGTTGGTGTGGATGCCGCGCCAGTGACAACCGCTGTGGCTGCCACGTCACCACTACTAGCTGTCGTGGCGCAGTTATTGGGAGTGCCATTGTGGTGACCGTGACTGCTCCCACAACAACTACTGCTCGACCCTGACGAATCATTTGTATTGTCTGAGAGTTGGCTGAGGTTGAGTCCACTTCCGTTCGGCTTGCCAGGGGCAAAGGGCGAGGTGGAAGCGGACACCGAGGAAAATTCGGGGTGGACATGGTGGTGATGCTGGCCTTGAGGGGAGGATGCCATCATGGGGTGGTGTGGGTGTTGGGAATATTGCAGAGATTGGTGGTGACGCACGTTGCCTCCACCGTATTGATTGTCACCGTGAGGATGATGAGCAAAATTTTGAAAGTGACCCATGTTTGACGAGTGGCCATGATGAGTACTCATCCCGTGGTGCGTCTGGTGGTCGGTATTGCTAACGTAATTTTGACCGTTGCTCCCACACCGAAAGTAGTAGTACTGATCAGGATTCCCCTCATTGGCGCTCCCTCCACTTCCATCTCTGGGAGGAGTTGGGGCGTTGTCGCCTCCACCGTGGTACTCGCCATGATTTGTTGGGGTTGCTGCACCTCCGGAGTAGCCGGGATTACCGACAATCACTTGGGAAATCGGAGGTGAGTTGTAACAGCCCCTGCCACCCCCGGTGGAAGCGGTGAGTCCAACATTTGGCAAAGATGGGATTGGAGTCATGGAGGAATCATAGTCAGGAAGAGGAGCATAGTCCACGAGCCTTGAATAAGGTGGTCTTTCTCCACCACTTGGATAGTAGAGAGCCGCAGTAGCTCCTCCAATTTCAGAAAATTCAGGCACCGGTCTACTAGGGGTGCCGGGTTGCATCAAATAGTTGCCGTACGCCGAAGTCAATGGATCTCCTCCGTTGAATTCAAAGGGTGGCGGACCTGCAGCAACTGGACTGTACTCCGATTTCTAAAATAGCCAAAATTTAAATTTAAATTATCAGTGATTTCAACATGATGTACGCTAATTTTCCCGAGGTTTTGGGCGGCAAGGCTTACGGGAGAAATTTGCTCGCTGGGAACAGTGTACGGGGCCGCCGCCTTTTTCTGTCGGGTCCTCGTCGCCCTCACTTTTGTCGTGGTTGTCGCCGTATTATTATTGGCACAGCTTGACTCACTCCCACTCCCATTTCCGGGAGACGAACCTGACGTCAGCATGGATGACATGTGGCTGGACAAGTTTCCCAAATCCTCTCGCTGTCCCATTTGCTCTGAGCTAAGCACGAGGTCGTTTGCCTCACATGAGCTATGAAAAAACAAAGAGCATTTAATATTTTTTAGTCTTTTGTCAACCTGAGAGAAACCGTAAAAAGGATAATGTCCGTGTGACACCATAAAATCTACACATTCCATTTTCTGAGACAAACGTTCCATTACTGTTTTCCATGAAGTCCACGTGAACAAGACAAGAAAAAATCATGAGAATTCACCAATCACGCTAATTATACGAGTTACTTCACCTGTCACTAATTACAACGCTGTGCGTTACACGAAAGTGTGTGAAATCCTATCGTTTGTAACATGAACACTTACGAACTGCATGGGAGTAACGCATATGGAAAATATCACAACCATGGATGTAATGGTACAAGGTTCTCTCAATCAGGTCCTGAGGCTCGTACCCTGTCAAAGCTGCCACCCTAAGAGAGAAAGGAGATATGCTTAGTTATACACGGAACACAAAATCGAAGACGATCCTTTTTGAATAAGTTGGGAACGTCTTTGTTTCAAAGCTCCCATAATATATTTTGGGCACATTGCTAGATTACGCGTCATTTTAAATTTATGTTTGATTTTTTACGTTAAAATTTAAGGCTAGGTGTACAATGTGTGGAATACGCTATTTGTGACGTTGAGTACAGGAATTAGTAGTACCGAGCATCTAAGAAGATCAATTTGAGATCCAACGACGCCCTGAACATGAACATGTTCGAGTGCATCTTGATTTCTGTCACTGCCGAAGGGGGCAGAGAATGTCCGACAGCGACGAGTCCAAGGTTCTGAAAGCCGACCCCTGTTTGCATCCCCCCGTTTGCCCCATCCATGATCCCGTTCCCCATCACGTCTGCGCCCATAGGCTTCAGTTTCAGGTAGCCACTACAATGTATTACCTGTTGCAATGCAAAAAATACAGTCAAAAATATTATATAGTACAATGTTCATTCACAAAAACTTTTCACACTCAGCTATTTCTTTCAAAACTGAGACATTCTTTCATTCATTCATAAGTGTGAGGTACATTTTTAATCCCAAACTTCCGATCACAAACATTTCACTCACAAAATTGTGCAAAGTCCGGAATAATGCGGACAATATGGTGATAGGAATCAGCTTTGAAACGCAGCGTCTCACTCACATTTGTATTTAGATGTGCATATTTCAAAGGTTACATTTTCTCAGCCTCACAAAATGAGCAGTGTAATAGGTAACAAGGGAGAAGTATAAAAATGACTGTAAAAGTCAAGCTAAACGACTCGCTCCCTTTGTGAAGTCACGCGCGTGTAATTTGTCTCGTTTAGTTCTCATCCGTCTACACACACCTAATATTATTATAATTCTCCCTCTATTACGTTTCTCCACTTTTTCTGTAATCCTTCCGATGGCCAACTTGTCATGACCATCGTCGAACACAAAACTTCCTTACAATGTGTGCATTCAAATGTTGCTCGTCATCAACTTGATAAATGTGAAACTTGTCACAAACATCATTTTTAACGTTTCTACAATATTTAATCTCAGCTTCTCAATCAATGAGCTTAATGTGTAATTGGAGTTACTTGAAAACGTCAGAACAAACTTTGTACTCAATTAAACACCTGAAACACGGTTTTCAGTGGAAGACATAACGGAGATCAAAAGAAAGCTAGAAGCTTCGCCTAAAGTTCTCCCTTAATCCTTGGGCACAATGTGTTCTACCTTTTGTAGAAAGGCGTGAGGTAATGATGCCTCTCTTGAATGTGTGAACACTTGTGTGATCCTTCTCAAAATTTTTCGGAAGCAAATCATCATCATTTGCCAACTCTGATCTTCCCCAGTAACATTAATCCTGTAAGTGATCACCCCAAAAGTGCATCTGAATCGATAACCTTTTTTTTCCTTCGTAAGCTCATCCCAACAAAAGTCATAAATCCAATATAAACGTTGTGCCTCGAGTTCAGTTTCATCGTATTGGCCCTGTGCTACCACCACCGGTTGCATGTTATCCTATAAGGTGTGCTCTCTCAGAGAATCGTTGTGACCCTCAAAAGAGAACAGTGGGAAAGCCGGGGCACAAGGGCTTTTCCGTCCGCCTGTGCACGTTTCTCATCGAGGATCATCCTCGTCACTATTTGCGTGATCACGAACGAAAGCAATTAGTCAGGTTTTCGTGAAATTCGACATTTATTGCTGTTCTTCTTCCTCCTTTTTGCCGTTTTGCATTAAACTTACGTAGCTTATGAGTATACTATGTTCGAGCTTATGCTTCGAAGATAATCTTGTTTTTCTTCCCTCGAGTTTGTGTAATAAAAATGCGACGACTCCCCGTGTTTTTGGGTCATTTCGAAAAAAAATACAAAATGTGTGTGAGTTTGTGCGGATTACGGAGATATGACACGTCAGTGTGCGTAAGAAGAGGTTAAGGTTAGCCTTGTTTTGTGAGGTCAGTTTTCAAAGGAAATGTATGTTTTACCTTATAACCTGCTGTGGTGAGCCCGGCGTTTCGTTTGGCAAGAACGCATTTCATACGTATGAAGAAGGCTCGCTCTATCTCAATTTCTATAAACATTTTTTTTTTGAAAATTAGTCACATAGTCTCATTATTGGCAAATGTGAATATATGCGAGAAAAAAGATTAAACCGAGAGTTTTACCTTGCATAATGTGGGGCATTGGATGCTGGACAGTGAGGATATCATTCATCTCTTCGTGGTCCGCAGGATGAATATACTCATAAATACTGTTCCCGGTGAGCTCCACCTAAAAAGAAACGTGAAGACGTTGTAAATACAAATTTACCAATTGCAACGTCTCTAACAAGCATTTTTAACAGATATTCTGCAATCTTGACGTTAGATAAGGAAAACGGCTACACGCTCGGTGGTGTATTTGGCTATCTTCAGGGATGCTTTCATATTGTAAAAAATTGGACCAATTCATTCATATTATGCTGTTGTCCACACCACTTCAATAATTGTTACAAACTCTGCTTTTGTAAAGAGCAGAGGGGGCGTGAATGTGTGTGCGTGTGGATTCCTCTACACACTCGAAATCCGGCATTCTTTCACTTTGGCACGATCCCCAATGTTGTCGATAATATATACCAGAGTACACAATACGATGCCGTTTTATAGGGATCCATACATAGCTCTCGTTTTGGGGATAGTTTCCCTTGTGAATTTTTAAAGCAAGTTCTATTTGACAACGCACTTTCGAAGCGCTTTAGACTGTTAGAGGTACAATTCCCCATTTATCAAGCACTTCTTTCCTGTGCTATTGCAGACAAGAATATCTGAACCGAAAAAGGATGGCAATGACACATGGCAATAAAAAGCTTCGAACTTAGAAGGAAAAGCGATCTTTGAGATCATAGTCGTTTATATTTATATAGACGTAAAGAAGAAAGGGGTGCAATTGCACAAAATAGATGACAACACTGGATAACAAGATCATTCCGCTTACTCCGTCTCTCCCCCCTAAACTTTTTGAAAATTTTTTCTGAGTATTTTAGAAAACAGGTACAATAAGAGAGTACAAGAATATACACGAGGACGGCAGATGTGCTGGTGTAAATTTAAAATTGATGGGGTGGTTAAGACAAGGCAATAAAAATTGATCTCTTTCAGAGAGAAAAATTTAGGCAGCTCTCTATAATCCCTTTTCTGGTGTTACACATGTTTTTACACGTGTAACAAGATTTGTAACAAAATAAGATAGACTTGTCTATTCTCGTTGCTCAAACAAGAGCTTTAAAAGTTTCTAAATTGAGTGTTTTTTTCGAGTGGAATGAAATGTGAAGGAACGTTTGCTTGCGGTGTGGCTTGGAATGGTAGGAAATTTTTCAAATTAAAAAAGTTCACAGTGCATTCACTTGTGTACCGCTGGAGGAACTAAGATGTATACTTTTGTAAATACTCATGACTAGCAAAACGTGTTCAAATGGCTTTCCTTGTAATTTGCACAAGTGTGTGTTGACACTTGCTGTCGAGTGCAGTCAGCTACATCGTCATAATTGACGATTTTTGAGCAAATATAAATAAATGGCACCTTTCGCTTGCTCTTGAGCATATACAGTAGGCTTCTAATTGCTGATGATCACTTTAAAACCTGATATCGCGTGCCGAAAGCTCAGAATGCTATTTGTAAACTCGAGAGTGATAGTATCCGCTTCAAGACAGTTTTTAGTGGTGGCATGAGAAATGAGATGATTACGATGAGCTTTTTGGTTGATGAGATTATGAGATTACGCCTACACATAAATCCTCGTGTTGTCGATGGGAGATCAACTTCATTTGTTTACTTTTGGAATCCTCCAAACTTAGTCTTGTGATAAATTACGCATCCAGCTCTTACGTATTAAATGGTTAGGTAAGATTATTTTATGCATGCCTATATTTACGTATTGTGCAAACTGTACATATAACAAGTTGAATCGGGATCAATTATATTTAACATGACGCAAACTGACTCAATCAGTGCTACCTGTGAAAGTCCGAGGTGTACAGAAGCCGTCTCCGAAATGTACATGATTTTTCCGTCAGGAGCCACCACGAAAACGAAGCCCTCCAGCGTCTGAAATAAGCCAATCATAATGTTCAATATACAACAAAATAAATATAAAGTATTTCAAGCATTTGTTAATCATTTTAAAATTACATAATAAAAATCCCGTTCTTGAACATGACCAATCTACTCTAATAAAACACGTCACTAAAATAAATGTAAAACAACGTCACTGCGGTTTATAACATTATGCCAAATGGTCAACACAAAACTGAAACCCCAATGTTTGCTACAATCGTGATGATTTTTACTTAACAATCAACGCTTTTGCGTTCATTCATATTTGAGATTGCATTGACTTTAACATTTTCACATAATAATGTATCACAACATTGTTCTTTCCACGATAATGTTCAGTTTTGTAATTACTTAAAGTAAAATGCAATTGTCAAGTAATTAACAGTATTATACGCAGCCGAGGGTTCATGTTTTAATAAAATCATAAATTCATAACGTTTCAAAGCCTGGTTGGATCTTTAGTATGTCATCCCGTGTGCTTCTCGAGTTTTGGATGGTGACTCAAGATTTTTGAGAGTGAATGACATCAAAGGGGAGAGAGAAGGAGAAAAAAGATAAGAAAAATGTACTCAAAAGACTATACGTACATACGTCCTACGCTTCACTCACAAAGATCAAAGCAACTGACAAAAGTGTCCGCCTCGCTCTACAGATCCTATTTACAGACTGGGAGTCGTGAGACTGAATAAACTTTCGGATAACTAACTTATCATCATATCTCTTTCTCTCCAGTAAAAACAGGAGCAAGAGGCAAAAGTGAAAATTTTTTTCCACACTCTCACACAAGATATTCTCATGCAATATAAAAATCCACGTTAAGGTGGTCCGTGCTGGCTCACCATAACAGATGTGGGAATGAGACGTGAAATTTAAATCAAGAAAGAAAATCCCGATAAAACCAGAGAAGCCTCTATTTAAACAGAGAACGAAGAAGAGTGTAAAATAGAAATCTCATCCATCAAAAATCGCAGAGTGAGTGAGTAGAGTGGGAAAAAGTGGATCAGATTGAGATAAATATCGAGAAAACCTCGTTTTTGGTTTATTTTTCTTCTGGAACGCGCAAGAGACAGGGAAATCTCTGTTTTACCATATCGATCACATCATGACAAGAATGAAAATAAAGTATTCATATCATCATAGCATTTCAGTCTTTAACGATAAAAAAATGTGTCGCATATTGCCCTCTTGAAAACAGATTCATTCCAGCTCCGTATAAGTCGCCCTTCCCGGATTTCAGAACGTTTCAACGTAGTTTTTTTAAATTGAGCCTGTGTCTATATGTATCATAAACTGATTGTACCATTGTCAAATGTATAGTTCCACATTGAAATCCTCCTCAAATATTTTGTTGCATAAATAAGCATAAATTGAGTTACATGAAAAGAGTCACTGTAAACAAAAGCATAGTATGACTTTGTAAAAAAAATCACTGAAAACAATGGGATCTTATTCAGCTGTGTATTATACGCAATAGTGTATAAATGTGGTGCTCCGTTAGAAGTACTCCACCTCCACACATGAGGCTACGATTATGCATGACATTTTCTCTCCTGAGTGAAGTGGCACACACACACAAAAATCAAATCCCACATAGTAAAGACGCTGTGGAGGCAACAACAAGAGAAGGCTTAGGAGAGTTTTTGGTATTTTCATTTGAATTTGATTTAATTAGTCATTCATTACTCGAGCGTATTCCGGGGCACGAACTGTCTTTCCAGAAAACGATTTTGTGAAGTCTTACAAGCGTCGAAAGTAGAGAACTAAATTGAAAAGCAAAAGCAGGAACGAAGAGAGGCAAAAAATAATACTTAGATGGTGATGACGATGATAGGCCAGTCAAATGTTGATGATAATCTACTTTTTATATAGTAACTCAGACGAGATGACGATCAATTTTATACCCAGAATTGTTTTGGGAATTGATAATCAATACGTTGTAAAAAATTACACAGTTTGTTTCAGAAGAATAGTTTTGTTTTCATCGGTATGATAAATGCCATACAAAATGTAATGCGAAATGTCAACACATTTTGACATCCTGATTTATTACATTGAACCTGACGCAATATCTCTAATGTATGTATCTATACCTAATTTTCTTTATTTGTTGATTCTTTGCTGTATCACACAAAAGTGAATGTTTGCACGCGCCACATATCAGGTTTCATGCCTCTTTTTTGTAGAAAAACTATGATTTCATTCGGATTATTTCTCCCATTTGTATCGTTCTCATTTTCTCTTACCTGAAGCAGATGTGAGCCTAGTTCTCGTATTGTTGTTTCCCTTGGAGGTGGTAGCGCACCCCATTTATCCCCAAGCCCTAAAAAGAAACAAAAAACGGGATTGTTTCATTCATAAATATGACGCAGTTGTCAGCATTATAATACATATTTTAAATATCCTGCTGATGAAGATATTTTACTCAAAGTATGAAAAAGAGTGTTTGTCAAGCAGGGTTTGACGATTTTAAAAGTGTGTACAACATATTAAAAATATTTAACGGAAATGACAAAAGCTTGTGGTGAGGAACCGTGTAAGAATCAAGAGTGGAAAAATCAATGCCTAATTCCGAACTTTTTCGGAATCTCACGAGTCTTCACCATCACAGAAAAAGTTTACCTTGGGAAAAATACCAACTCTAGTCTCAAGTGGATGACTCGCGTCGTGTGAACACCCGACAAGGCACTATACACATAGTTTAATAAACTTTCAAGAGCGAGAAAGAAATGCACAACTTTTTACGATGATGATGATGACAATGTTTATAAAGCTACTTAAGAGAAAAATAGGATTGTGTGCATGGTTCTGTGAGTCTCTTTTTAAAAAATACAATTTTCTCAGGAAAATCTATTTTGACAAAGTTGTTGTCGCCCACAAAGTAAACAGTCACGACCACAAGCACAAGACTAAAAAACTTTTACACAATCATAATACACTTTTTTATATATAAAACT
>JAHZMW010001785.1:0-17796 GCA_027743745.1 Alloscopus bannaensis | reverse complement strand
TTCCGACTAACCACTTCTATAACAAAACAACCAGTTTCGCATACCTGGATTCAAGGCAGATTTCAATCCTATATCAATATACATACTAACTATTCATATCTTGCTTATTACTAAACTGAAGCAGAATTCATATACAAATCTGTATATTTTACTTCACTTGAAAAATCAAACCCGACCTAGTGTGTAGTTTGTCATCATCACAAATATGCATGTCTAGAAGATTGCATGAGGGTAACTTGCGATTGTAATAATTCGCTCCGTCATTTATTCCACGTATAAAGATTGGTTCAAAATCGAGATATCTTATTACAAGTTACAAGTTCGTTTGTTCCATTTCCTTATTTTCCTTGTCACTCGAGCTCTTCTCTGTTTGGTCATTGTCATAAGCACGTCTGTGAAAGAATTGAAATGCGAAAAATGAAACACTCAAAATATACGAACACAACGGATGTAGAAAACAAAGATTTTGGCAATTTAGCTCTTACGTCCCAAATTTTTCACTATCCTCCATTGTTTCTGGTAATCGCTTTCCCAAAGTTTCTGGAAGTAAAAGCGACAAAATGCCAGAGGTGAGAGAAACACATCCAAAGATAATGTGCGGCAATGGCTTCCAAAACGTTTGCTGCAATTGGATTAAACGGATATTAATCGAAGGGTAAGCAAAACATTTGATCTACATCTGTAATATAAAAATTCAGTATTACCGACAAAATAACATAATCCGAGAGAATACCTCCAACTCTCGCCGATACTGAACTAACACCCATCCCCGCGTTACGAATAACGGTCGGGAACAGTTCAGCAGCATACATATATATTGCGGCGTAACCTGCAGCGTTAAATAGCTTTCCGATCATATTGAGGATTATAAGAAGCCACGTGTACTCTAAGGAAGAATCACATACACGCATAACACAAATGTTACATGTCAAGTTTTGTAATGAGTTTGTGGAAAGTAACTGACCTTCGGGAGTGAAGCCACATGCTACGAGGAAAATGCCTGCCACTATCATACATCCGCAGAGCACCAGTTTCCTTCCCCAGCGATTAAGTGTGAGCAAGAGCATAGTATACGCTGGAATTTCAACGGCCCCAGAGAGTAAGAAATTAATGTAATCATTTCCTCCAAGATTTCCCGAATTCATAGCCAGCCTACAACATTAATCATGTGCCGTAAAAATATCTGCCAATGTCATGTAGCATGCCATTAGTTTGCTTTTGTACCCGTAGTAAACGCCGCTATTCACGAACCAACAGAAAAATATGTTGAGCGATCTGAGTGCAGTTTTTCTGTAATGAATAATTTGTACAATCCCAAAAATGCTCCCTTTTGGAGTCTTTTCTTCGCTGAGATGTTCCAGTTCAGATTCAGGGATTTCCACCTGATTCACCTTAGCTGCTTGTCTCAGGATTTTTACTGCTTTCTCCTTTTTTCCATGTGTCAACAGCCATCTAATAGATTCAGGCATAAACCTAAACACATGCCATTACATTTGTACATTTGATTGTACTCTCTCCAAATTAATGCATCTCGTCGGAAGATTAGGCTGTACTATTGGCTTACCAATAATACGACAAGAAAAGCAATCCTGGAAGTGAGAGAGCCAGTTGCAGGTGACGCCATTCTCGAATGTTATATGCCAAAAGGCTGAGAAGAACCCATCCCACAGTAAAAAAGTACTGCATGCCCATCCCTGCATACATTCGCTTTTGTTTTCCCACAAGCTCCATTGCTTTAACGAAGGATTAAATATTAAACATTAAAGTCACATTACAGTCACAATTATTGATCTCATCTGCCGTAGCGTGCATTCATGCAAACTTCCATTGCTATTTGACTTCCTCTAATTAAACGTTCCATGCTCGTGAGTATTACACAATAATTACAAGGTTATAGCGTGCTGCAGCCTACCAATTACGAATGCCACCAAGAATACTCCAGAGTTGGACATTCCAATGAGGAATCGTGCAATCACAAACATCGTGTAGTTTGGTGCTACAGAAGCCACCATCCCGCAAGTGACTTGCTGACAAAGGGCATAAAAGAACACAGGCCGTCGACCGAGGTGGTCCGATAGACTTCCGAATACGAAAGCGCCAACCAAAATCCCACTTTTGAACAATGTTTCAGCAACTGTGCCCCAAAATTTATTTCCACAGATTAGCTGAAACTGGAAGAGCAACATATTCTGACTTAATAATGCTTTGCGAGCGTTTTACAGATAGGATGACAAGAAAAATTTAATCCTACTTACATCCATCCGTGCACTTGTCTTGTATTGTGAGTTGTCGTAGACATACTTTCCATCGCATGGCACTGCTGAGAATGTCTTGTTCCCGCTGTCATCATAAGCCATGGTGCTGTTGCTGTCATTGTCTGTGATTCCTTCTTTGTGATAACCTTTACCTAAGGGAATGTAGACTTGGCTTTCATTGTACTTTTCACATTGAGACCATTTCCAATTTCTTCCCCTCTTTTCTAACGGAAAGCTGTCATTAAACGTTCGGGTAAGTGGGAGCTGGGAATAGGTTGCGTTTGACAACTCCTCTGAATAAAGTTGGCATCTGAAGAAATATGTTGCTTATCAATGGCATTCCAACTATTGACAAAAGTATCACAACTAGCCAAATGTCGCTATACCTGAAGTTGACGTTGGCGCCCAAGAAAACCCATGAAAGTGCATGCATTGCACAGCTATTGGCAAAAGATTTCACGTCAATTTCGCAACTTCATTAGATTTTCGTATAGTGGATCGTTTCAAGATGTTTAGCTTGGCGCAATGACAAATTGAATGTAATTATGAAACCTTATCGCTGGAAGTCCAAGTAACAAGTAGGTGCGTCGTTGGTAGCGTCCAAACTCGCCCAATCGATTTGAGACGAGCCAGTCAAATTGCACTTTCGGTTGGTCAGAACCATCCCCTGCAGCCGAATGTTTTTCCTCGACCACGTCATCGCTATTTTGAGTTGTTGGAATTTTACTGTCCGATGACATCGTAATATAACGACAGGTTGACACTTTTCAAAAAGTTGTTCACTGATTCACAGGACCATTGCTTGTTGGGCATGCCGAAAGCACAGGCAAGCACGCAGTTGGTAGTTGACACACACTTCTGTGGATATGAACAAGCTATCCCTATGTATGAAATCCGGAAATCCACGAATTCGGATGGAAACGCTGCTGGTTTCCTGTGGAATGCGGTTCTAATTCATCAAAATGCAAGTATCTTATAATTTTGTTGGCAGCACAAATACTTTTCAAAGACTTTTGCAAAAGATATTATCGTCATTCGATACAAATTCTAGTTTTACTGCGTATACACGAGGCTTGCTTTTTTGCATTCCGGTAATAAGTACACGTTTTCACAATCACCCAGAAGGTAATGGTCATGTTCAAGGTTCAGGTACGCGTTATTGTGCTCTGCTTGTGCCTCTATTTGTGTACATCGTAGTAATAGATGCATCCTCAAACGGAGTGCTTTCAGCGAATGTGTCTACACAATAATAAATGTATATATTCGTAAGTAGTATATATCTGCTTGAATGTAGACATTCTTGACTTGCTATGCATATATGAAATGTGAATGTGCAATGCGCTTTTTTAACCTAATTATAAAACACAAATGACAGAGTGGAAATGTAACAACAACATAAGAAGGCATACATTTTACAACAAATATGCACGGAAGATTCATTATCTAGTGAAGGTATTTACATGTGTTCATATATGCAATTAATTGAGTTACCTATTAGTAATATTGTGACAAATCAACTGGTCGTGAGTTGGAGTAATATTAAAAATGAGAGGTTTTTTTGTATGTGAAATTTACCATTGTATTGTAGACCGCTTAAAGCTCATACAAATATAAACTGCGCATTACTCATCACTCATATTTATTCTTTCACAATCGGAAATGTACTAGAAATAACGACTCAACTCTAAGCATTTATTCACCTGCAGCTCAGAAAGAATGGTCGCTACTCTACTTTTCCCTGGTCAGACAAAGAACAACTCTGCTGTGCGAATCTGTAGATACAAATCGATGATGTTGATGACAGTTACATAGGTAGCCAGACAAGCAACTTTTATATGCTGTCATTCCGCTCTGAGCGTGCGTTTTCGCCGTAAACACTTGGTGATTCGCGTCATATTTGTTATTCCAATATTATATTACCTTGTTTTTCTCGTAGGGTGCATTAGAAGTCACAGGAATAGCAGTAGTGTAAAAATAAAATCCTGTCGCTATAAGCGTATACTTACAGTCCTTTGTTCAGATTTAAAACGCGTTATTACGTCTGCAAATACCGTCTGATGCACCGCTTTAAGAAGTCCTGAGCATGGAAAACACACGTACGTGTAAATCAATCATCCAAATTCAATAATGATCGTTATTTTTATGATGTCCAAACGTGATTCACAAATGACCATATTGTCAATAGCTTAACTAAGGAGAAATGATATGCTTCGCTTACAAGAATAGTTCGGGCATCAGACATCTTGCCTATGCGTATGAATAATTTTATTCATTTCGATTGTCATGCAAAAGATGGTAATGTACGAAATTTATAAGGCAAAGTAAAATTGACAGCAACTGGAATATAACAGCTTTAATCTCAAAGAATTGTTAAGCTCCTGCACATGCGTTAGGTTAGTGCATAGGTAAAAGGATTTATTTGTTTTTCTGGTTCTATTCCAGCGATGCGAATTGAGAGCTTGACAAAACGCCTGATTTTGATGTTTTTTCAGCAAATATTCATTCTGGTGATTGGACAAATCGTGTAGGACGACAAAAGGACGAATCAATGTGCTCCGGTGACGGTGGATTTTCACATGACTGAACCGCAGGTGCAAGGGCATACTTTGCATTTCAATGTTAACTGGTACATATAATCAAGCTCTACATTTGCTTTTAGTATCTACGAATGTATGATGCGATCATGATGCGATTGACTCATTTTGAGAGCTCTGCTCTAAGCGACACCAACTTAATTTGCTTAGAATTTTGATCAGCCAAATTAATGAAACTTCATTGTATGTATTGAGTATGTAATTGCGCTGTGTATATACAATTTAATAAAAACGATTCTGTAACAATTTGGTAGTATTTTGTCTACAACTATTATAAGGGAGCTAGGGATAATCCGTACATTTAACAAAAATACAACAGCTCATAAAAATGTATCAAGCATGTAAATTATTATTCTCTGCGATGCTATGCTATGCAGGTATATCTGTAGTGTGATCAATTCAATACTGAATTTCACATAAAACAATAATGAATGGTGCACAGTTCAAAATTATTCAACCAAAGTTTGGAAAACCTCCCTTAAACATATTTTGGAAAACGTTTTGCATAATACTATGGTAGTCTGGCACCGTGGGTGGTTTAAAATTCGGATTAAAAGCACCTCCAGTGTTGAACGTGACCGTGTTTCCTCCCTGAACTACATTCATGGTGCTTCCAGAAGTCATCGCTGGACCCGAAATTTGAACTTTGTCACCAACTTGATCAATCTTTAAATCTTTCACTGAGACACCACTTGGAACAGAAATGGTGATCACCTTTTGTTCTCCACTAGACGCCAAACTGTACTCAAGTTTATTCCCATTCACAGCTTTGGCAAACTTGTTCAAAGGACCGGACTGGAACGTCATTTTTACCATCCCATTATTTGTGAGTGTCGTAAATGGGACATTGATTGCACGAATGGAGTATCCCGACACAAAGGCATTGGAGGTGAAAGTGGAATCCGACTTGTATGATGATGAGCTTGATTGGATGCTGTTTATCCTGTTAAAGGACATTTCGTATATAAACGAACATCAATTACTAAATTCACACATGTGAGTGCAAGGATCTTCAGTTAGACACACTTTAAATTTTATGTTACTTGCCCATTTTCTTTGTTAGCCTCTTTCGCTTGGTTCACTGCATAGTCATGGACTTGTGTGCTGAATCGAGCCATCTCCGCGTTCCATTTCTGGAAGCACTGGTTCCAACCTGGTGTGCCAGGGAAATACGCGGAGCAATTAAGAGGATTCGGTTGTATCACACCAGCTCCAGTTTTGTACACTCCAATATACAGAAGCACATACGCGAATAGGGCAAGTCCTGGAACGTTTTGAATCTGCTTCATTTTGATGAATGAGACGAAGTATAAAACTGGAATGCTCACTTTTCACACACTGGGACTACATTCACAACAAATGTCACCTCTTCTCTTCTTTCAATGACTTCTGTTTAAAAAGTTTAAAGATGCTGGAGCTTATATGCTCACTTTGATCATGCAGCTACACCCGGTCCATATGCCAAATTCGCTGGTTAGTAGCTCATGTCACATATTCCGTCAACGAGTCATCGCTTCACTTTCTCGTAATCATATAATAACATACGGTGTGTCACGCACGTAAAAGTACTAAACTGGCGCAAACTTCACGGTCATTAAAACTGCTTTACTACTGTGGGCGTGCGTGTGATCAATACTTGAATAACAATAGTTCTTTCCATTAGTCAGCCCGATAAGTTAGTCATTAGGCGAAGCGATGTTTTATGGAGTTTCTTCCAAACTGTGAAATTTTTAAGACGTGATTTTCCAAGAAAAAGTTGAATTCATGTATTTTTTACTCTACCTCCACATGTTCAAGCACAAGCACATCAAAGGATCTGTACAACGGTTCAGAGATCGAGACCTCTATAGCTTCTCCGACTGTTTCCGATACTCATTCAGCCAAGAGGGAAAAATGTAGCACTAGTTACTTTTACATGATACATAAATTCCAATTCACCTGTATAAGTACGATGAAATGGTACAGAATACATACGTTCAGATAAACCCTCACTGTCGCCGCTATAAACAGCCAGAAAAATTTAATACCTACCTATAAATACGTATCTTTCTACGACTGCAAACTAACCTTGAAGCAAAACCTTCAACGCAGCTTGTTCATGCGTGGATGGTATATGCACGTCAAAGATGTGGTTCCAGTGGAAGCCTTCCATCATCCATGAAAATCCAAAGTATATATATAGACAACAAATCTATTGATGCTTGCTTCAGAAACTACGAGAAAAATGTCAGAAAATTCTGTTAACAATGAAAGCAAGCATAAGCAGTTCAGTTAACGCGTGCATTACATCGTAATTACAAAATGTTCCGCTCATTATGCAGAGGAAAGGATTTTCATGATGACAAACGCTCATTAGTGCGACGCATCACTAATGAATACAAGCGAAGAATTGCATGAATTATCATTTATTGCTTAATTCACAGGTACTATTAGTATCTTAACTAATAAGAATTCAATAAATTATATTGCATGTGTATTTATCTCAAAGTGGAAAAAATCTTCAAGGCATTAACTTTATGCACGGTGAAATTTGAGTTTCAACATGCTCCACTTTATATTGAGTCTATTCACTAATAAAATTAACTTTATACCCAGCACCTGCGTCACACGCCATAGCGGACCTAAGAAAAAGTGAAGGTATGATGATATATTAAAATCATTTTTTACTGGCTTCAACCAGGAAATCTATATATGTAGTTAGTTAGTTACAAAATTCCCTACAAATGCGCCTAACAAATGTAAAATAATTAATAAAACTAATTAAGCACCAAATTGCTGATTGAAAGACCTGTTGCATTTCTTCAGTTTTTCGTAGAATTAAAACACGATTTCAAAACTTTCCTTTGCTTACAAAATTTTTAGTCACAACACTGATCACGACCAGCTAAAGTTACATATTTCAGCTCTGCAGCTGCAAAGTGAAGTTATAAAATAAAATTGGAAGTACTCCAAAATACATTCAGTACATCAAACCTTGTAGTAAAACCCCCTGTAACCGATGTATTCTTCTGACGGGCTGTTAACCTTCCCTCGCTCAGCAAATTCACTAGACTGAATCACAGATTTCTCTGGTAAAAATCCAGACCATCCACTTTCGAAAAAAAGTGAAAACACGACTGCAAAAACGCCTACCAGAAACAATACTACCAGCGGAAAGTAATGCTTCAAGAAGCAGGAGCGATGGTCCTTCGAAACGATGTCTACTTTCAATTGCCAATTTTTTTCATCAACATAAAAGGGAACAATGTGAGTGTCAGGCAAGACCACACAATGGCCATTATCACGTATGTCATCAAATTTTCTCCAAACACACTGTAGCGGTACGGTCCAACGAAGGGCTGAATTTTCCTCTTCCTCTCCTAGCGAAAATACAACCTTATACCTGTGAATATTAGATGGTTGCAGGCACGCAGCCCACCAGCACATGAACGTTTTATAGTGCTTCGAATAAATTAAAAAGGCTGGTCCTTCCTGATTGTCCGGTAAAGTTATCTTGACGTAGCACGGATAATGCTCGTCCGAATCTGTAAAAGATATATGAATAAAGATTATGCTTATCAGGGAGTCAACCATCATAATATTGTGTCGCTCAAAGCTTCAGTTCAGAAAATGACTAACCTTTATTCTGCTTCAGAATAACAGAAGCAATGCCATCATCATTTAACTTTCCGTCACATTTAATCACTTCATGATTTACTTCCATGTGTTCCACGTATTCTTTCGGTGTCAGGCTCTTCCTCAAGCATTCTGGTACAGAACAATCCAAAGCTCTAAAATCACCAAAAGTACTTTATTCAGCCACGCTATTATGATGATAACTAGGACACCTTTAAGATTGATTTTGTACCTAAAGACGCAATTCGATTCGTGGGACACAAGTGTGCAACCTTTCACCACCTCCGGGCATCCACTAGTTGCATTTCTGCATTTGAAGCTGGTACTCTCAATTATTGACTCCAGTACAAAATTCCGAACATTCGTAAACTCTGCTTTACACAAAGAACAGGAGTCCAGCAATTTCATGCAAGTATTGCAAGTGAAGTGTCCTTTGGCACCTACGAATACAATTACGCATACAATAAAACAACAAATATGGTCATGTGATATAAGTCCAACTAATCTATCTACTATACAAGTTATCTACATGTTCACAGTTAAATTACTAACAATCAGCTTAAAGTCTTACAGCTATATATCGGTGGGACAGGAAACTCGTTACACACAGGACACTCCATGATTCTGAGAAGTTCCGCATCGGCCAATGTCTTGTCCACTTCTCCCATATAAGATCTGTGTGGGTATAGTTTAATTAGACGATTTTAAGGTAAGTAGTCAACTCTGTCAACAATGCCAATCGAAACCACAGAGAGCTTTTATATCAAGCTGCCTAAAATACACGTACCTTTCTTCAGGGGGATTTCCTTTCTCCGGTTGGCTTTCTGTATATCTCATTATATCACCGAAACTTCTACAATTCTAATAGTTATCGGAATAATTTCTTGGAGGGAATCCTCAGCAGAGTTATCAAAGCCAGGTCAGGTTCAGTCTTAACTTCAAACAATCAATCATTTCACAAAGAATTCTACGATTTATACAATCTCAACCCTGTAGAATACGTGTACTTACAGTAAGCAGATAATTTCAAATAGGGCAATTCACAAAAAAGAACAACCAGTTAAACGATATCCTTAAGAATTTGGAAGTTTCATGGACAACAAAGTAAACCACGTCATTAAAAAGTGCACTGACACCAAGACTTGTTATTGTTTACGCTGAGAGTTGAGATAAAGGAAAAGTGTATTTTGTTGCAATGTAGAAAAAAGTGGAGAATAAAGACATGTGGACCAACCACAGACCGTGGAAGATTACATGTGAAACAGATTGAGCCTATCCTCTGCCGCGAATGAGAGATCAGCAGTTTGGCCCATTGACTACAACATCTGACACTTTGGCTCACAACAATTCACAATACACACACCTGCGAATATAAAAAACGCAAAAAAACGGGAGGATGCGAGCTAGTAAGTTGCTGACTAAGCTTATCATCGATAGTTGAGTGTTTTGAAGGTGCTTTCTCGCGTGTCCTTTGTGTTTTCGTACTTGTGTAATTTTAAGAGTTTTCAGAAATTAGAAAGGTGAATGGAGACGTAATATTATGTTGAATGTGGAACGCGAGTTTAAAAGTTAACGGGGCAAGTAACAAGTAATCACTCGAATTCAGCCTGGAAATTATAATTGGGCAAATTTCACGTTTGACCTCATTGTTGTAAGTCAGCCTTGTAGCTTTTTGTCATTTATCTTGTCAACTTGTGACTTGTGTATTTCAGATTGATAGTGAATTAATGAAAGTGCACTCAAAGACAACTTAAATTTGAATGTTGATGAGGTTGGCATAATTAGCGTAAAATTTTATGGATTTTTTTAGATGGATTCGGGAAGCTTAAGTCGGAATATCACTGTTCATAGCTGCGCACTAGATGCACGCGTGAAAATTAAAGTGTAAGTATAGTTTAGTACACTTGTTTTGTATAGGCGAAGGTGAACTTCGGCTTGACGTAATTAACGTATGTGCGTATTATCTTATTAACAGAGGAAGTCTGGAAAGTCGAATAAAACGGCCGGATTTTGAAAGACTACTGGAAGACCCACTGCTCAAGTTTTCAGGACTTTGTTTAAACGAACATAGTGCCGAGTTACGCGTTGATTTGCAGGTTTTCTCAAACAATCAGCCAATATGTCTTCCCGTGTCTACGTCGTACAAACCATTTACTACAAGATGGAAGTGAGACTAATTGATAAACTTTTATATGGTTAATTGATTCGAGATTTGAAAACTGAGGTGGCGATTAATTGAGTAAAATCCAGGTTTAAATGCAATGTAATAATGTTTGCTTTCACACTAGCTGGAACGAATGGGTAACCCTTCCCTTAAGGTTTAGTGATCTTCCTCTGAATTCGAATTTATGTTTAACGGTATACGACTGCGGAGGTCCAACGAAACAAATTCCAATTGGAGGTACAACAATACGCTTTTTTGGCAAAAATGGTGTATTTAGACAGGTAATAGCCATTTTTTTCACGTAGGTATGATGAAAATTCCAGAAATACCAGTGCTAATTGTATGCTTTGAATTATTATTAGGGCATGATTGATTTAAAAGTATGGCCTGCACAAGTTGCTGATGGAAATGATACAACTTTAACCCCTGGGAAAGGTCCTAAGGGAAATCGTATGTATCGACTCAAAAAGGTCAGTGGAAATTTTTTACTAATGACTAACTTTTTCAATTTTTAAAATGAATTATGTATCTGATTGTACTAAACACTAATGGCTTTGTTATAGTTGGCCAAAAAACACCAGATGGGTCAGATCACCAAGGTTGATTGGCTGGACAGATTGACGTTTAGCGAAATAGAGACAATTTGTGAAATGGAAAAGAGGGAAAGCGACTTCATGTTTTTGAATATTGAGTTTCCAATAGCAGAATATTCAGGAGTTCAGGTAATGCAATGCGGAGTCTCAAACAATGGTGATGAAAACGTCGGTGATTATTTGGACATTGTTTACTTTCAGCAAATTTACGAATTCAATGATTGTGTTTTTTCATTTAGTATGCAATCACCTTTTATGAAAAGAATGTTGAGGATTTGGATGCAGGCAGCGATAGCCGAGCTCTATTGGGAGAAACTGTGTGGTTGCCAGATCACGAGATACTGTTGGTATGTTTCCTCATTTTGAATAAACTTGTAATATTATTCAAATCCAAGTAGGACGTCTTTCCAAGCTTCATTTACCTATGTTTGTATGTATAACTCAACTAGCATCATCGTCAAGTGTACCAGCCATAGATACATTATTGTAGTAGGGCATGACACACAGTATTGAAGCCCTAGTCGGTATTACCATTAATTGCCAAAGTTTCTAGTTCTTCTCATTGCTATTGTTTGCGGGTGAAACGTATATTTTGTTCCTTGATCAGAAATGTTTTAGTTTTGACAGAAATAGTATTTCCTATTAGTTTTTCCATACACATATATACATTATAATTTTATAATATAAGATTATTATGTGCTAGAAAACCGGAAGCGACAGAGAATTTGCTAGCTTTCCTGTGTGGTTTACTAGAATGTTATTTTAACCATGCGAGATGTGATGGGATTTTAGCAATCAGCAAGTATTGCTTATGTGTACTGGCGACACAAAGTTTTCTTGTGAATGTGTTTGGCAGTAAAGGGTCACCGACCGTTAGAACGGCATTGGAGAAACAACAAGATAATTATATTTAGCGTAGTGGCTTGAGGAAAAGTCATTGGTTGTCTTTCTTGATCTGAACGAAATGATGATACCCCAAAAATTTAGCTTCAAGATATGCATTACGAAATCTTTACGAAACTTTTGGAATTTCATCCGAATTAGAATTTTGAAGAAACGGACGGAAAGAAACGTACATGCATATGCTTCAAGTAGGTGGGTTGTTGAAAAGGTACTAATAATCGTGTATCGGTTGTACACGGCATCCTATACATGTAGTATACCTATTTTATCTATTTTTGGGAGATTTTTTAATACAAACTACCATTACTTACATTAGAAGAAGTTTTTCTTGTGCTCTGTTTTCATTACGAAGAAAATCCAGACGATTTAAGTTCACGATGATTTTGGAGTAAGTAAACTAGCGCATAGCGTAGCAAACGAACCGAAATGAGTACTCTTCAAGTACTACCGATTATTGAACGAATCAGTCATGCATTGGTCTTTGTTTTATTTCTATGCTAGTCCGTGGTGCGTGGATACTGGATAGTGAATGGTATCGGTAAACGCTCTGATAATAAAGGTTGTAATCTTATCGGAGCGAAGGTGATATGCAGTAAGGCTAATGAGTCAATAATGAAGCTGGAATTGGAAATTGAAAATGACACGGTTTGTTAGTTCTCAATTATCTCTACTAATAAGGGAATGAATACACAATATTGAACGTAAGACAGCCAGGTTGAAAATAGTTGTCATTCTGCCATGCACAGGAATTTTTTGTGCATCAGCTATGCATAGGTATGCACATAGTGTGAATCTTATGTATGAACTATGAGTCACAACAAGTCTCACGAGTTATCATTTATCATGAGTCTTTTAATGGTCATGGATAGCTTACGTTAAGGAACATGTCCCAAATTAGGAATGTAACAGGTGTACAGTTGTATGTACTATAAATCAATTTTGTATGTACAAGCACGCAACTATTGAGTTTTTGGAGCTGAACCGAAGGGAACTTGCTTCAATAAGAATATTCTTAATTTCCAAACCAGCTAAAATTAAGGTTTTGTCAAGTTTTGTCGAATTTTTTGATGTGTGATTTAAAATAACTGATTTAAAATGTGGTGTGATTCACACTACACTTTTGATTATATGGAGCTTAAGCTGTTATCTTTGTATGAATATTCTTATTTGGATGTATATCCTTACGAGTACAATTATAAAAGAAAGGTATATACATAAATGTTGTATTCCGAGAAACGTTGAGTAGGAAATTTGGAATTGTAAGAAACATTGCGTGTCACTGGTACGAAAATAGGTATACCAATTATCTTTTGTTTTATTTGTAGGACAATCTAGTTGAAAACAAGCACCACACATTATCGAGGTGTACAAGAACTGGATTGTCGGACGCGGACTTGAAACCCAACGCAGCTGTACGGGATCAACTAAACGCAATTGTTAATTATCCACCTACCAAGCAATTATCTGCTGAAGAGCAGGATCTGATATGGAAATTCCGGTACTACTTAAGCTCAAACAAAAAGGTATATATTCACTTTTTTTTCTACAAACGTGCATTAAATTCTTAGTTTTACCTAAAGATTGGATGTCACAATGAACCTGTTTTTTATTAACTACATTGCAGGCACTGGCCAAGTTTCTGAAGTGTGTGAAATGGGAAATAGCGGGTGAAGAAAAGCAAGCTTTAGAATTGTTAGAGAAATGGGCACCGATGGATGTACAAGATGCTTTAGAATTGTTGGGTCCAACGTTTACGCATCCTCGAGTGAGAAGCTACGCTGTACAGCGACTTCAACAAGCACCTGATGACGTAATCATGATTAGTTACTTTGTTGTAAAAGGAATATGATGTGCTACCACGTTGCTAAATTGAAGACGTTATTTTATTATATAATGTTTAATAGGATTTACTGCTGTATCTGCTTCAGCTAGTACAAGCTTTAAAGTATGAGAATATTGACATGACGGATTCACTGGATTTGTCAACCATGAAAGAAATTCATCAATCCACGATATCGGATGAGCTGCGTTCAACAGTTAGCATTGGACCTTCTTACGAAAAAGAGAAAGAATTTGTACCCACGTCTCCATCACACATTGCCAGTAGTATTACGTCCCCCTCCAGTGGATTAGGATCTGCAAGTGACAATATTAGTAATTCCGACGCTTCTTTATCTTCCAATATTAGTGCAGTAGCTAGTACACCAGCTGCGTCAGAAAGTGACCCTCCTCCAGGTAAAGGAGTCCAACATGTAGATGTGTTTGGGGGCGACAACCTAGATTTAGCAAAATTCCTTATACATCGAGCCTGTGAAAATACAACACTCGTCAATTACTTTTATTGGTAAAAACTTGCATATACCACGTATATTTACTATTTAGCGAGTTAAGTTGTGAATGGTGCGCTAACAGTTTTATTAAATGAAATTGGTAGGTATCTTGTCATTGAGTGCGAAGATCACGATGTTGGTGTGAAGCAGGATCCTCGTTCAAGGGAAATGTATAAAATTGTGATGCGAAAGTTTATACATGTAAGTGATATTGATACTGAAGGTTCTACAGTGTGTTGTAAAGTCGGTATGCGTATATAATCCGTGTAAACTTGATCTTATCTTGCAGTATATGGCGAATGGAAAGTCGGAATGGCAGAAACGAAGAGAAGTTCTGTCGCGGCAGCAGAAGTTTATTCTTAGACTGGTTGACGTTGTAAAGACTGTTGCAAAAGAAAGTGCAAATAGGCAGAAAAAAATTGAGAAGCTTCAGGCTTTATTGTTGGATGATGCATTCCCTAAAACTAATTTTGCAAAATTAGACCCCCTGCCCTTTCCGGTAGATCCTGAAGTTTATATAACTGGAATTGTCGCAAAAGAGTTAGTAATTTCGTTAATTAAAATATAAGTAAATATAAGTACATACCTATTCAAACATAATAATAATCCAATTATTTGCTTTTTAGAGCCACTCTCTTCAAATCTAGTCAAATGCCATGCAGGCTTACGTTTCTCACAACATCGGGTGAACCTTATATAGCTATTTTCAAACATGGAGATGATTTGCGTCAAGACCAACTGATTCTTCAAATGATCACTTTGATGGACAAGCTCCTGAGGAAAGAAAATTTAGATCTTAAGCTTACGCCGTATCGAGTCCTCTCAACGAGCACTACGCATGGTAATTGAATCAATTTTAGCTAGAAGTACAAGTGACACTGGTTTTGGATACTACTACGAAGGTTTTGTGTATTTCATTGAATCAGGATTTGTCCAGTTTATTCCATCAACAACAGTGGCTGAGGTTTTAGCAACGGAAGGAACAATACAAAGCTTTTTCAAAAAGCACCACCCATCGGAAAAGGATTTGTATGGAATATCGTCCTCAGTAATGGATACGTATGTAAAAAGCTGTGGTATGTCTTTATATAAGTTATTTTGTAATAGGCTTCGATTTCATCATATCCATCCCATGGATATGATGTAACAAAGGATTTGGAACAAAGTAACATGTTTTATTTATGCAACACATGAATTACAATTACAACATTGCATTGTAGATTAACGTTGACCACAATCTCAAATTGGTACTAATATCTACACTTTTCAGGCATGCGAATCTAATCCTAAATCTGTTCTCGTTGATGGTTGGAGCAAGTGTTCCTGATATTGCATTGGAGCCGGACAAAGCTGTGAAGAAAGTACTCGACAAGTTTTGTTTAGAACTCAATGATGAAGCGGCTGTTAAACATATGCAGGAATTAATCGATGTTTCGGTGACTGCATTTATGCCTGCCTTACTGGAACAAATGCACAAATTTACGCAGATGTTACGGAAATAATAATTTCATACACAAATCGCAGTCGAAATACTTATTGCATCGGTGGAGCAATTTGACAAAATGACATATTAGTTGCCTTATATTGAATTTAAAGCGTTGAGCTGCTTAAATTGAGGATGTTGCTGGCCTTTACAAGCTTTTGATCGCAAACTACCACTGCGAAGTTACCACATTTTACAGCGAGTTGTCTTTCACGAATTCTTTTGCGAAGCTGTTATCTTTTCTCGGTTACATGTTGAATGAAAAACTGAAAAAGAAAAAATGTCAGTGCTAAGGTAGTTTTTTACCTCGACCCTTGATATTATTATATTATGCTAGAATAGAACGAGAACAATGCAGTACTACATTGCCTATCGTTTTAATGAATAAAGTCACCACAAATCAATTTGACATTGCAATAATCATTGAATGTTAGTGTACTATTCTATATTCCTTCCGCTACTATAAAATCCGAACAGGAACCTACTTATCACTAAATCATTATCAGTCAACAAAAGGAGTACACCCCAGTGGTACAAACAATTACTTTTATAATGCCGTTAACGTATGGTTGACGTAGCATTTCTATGCTTAACTAACACTCATCAAACAACTAATAACACACAACACTAACAAGAAAAAGCCGCGCTGTATGCATAACGCTGCAGTTGCAATCTGCTATATATAAATCAGATAGAAAAAGTTTACATCTAGATACGAAGTCGTTACACCAATTCAACATCAGAGAAGAACAAGTAGATTACGTTCATAAAACTTGAAGTACACAAGAAAAATAGTCTCGCGTGGAAAGATTAAATTAACGTCAGTAGCGCCCACCGCCTGGTCTTCGCATCGGGATCACGCGACTGGGTGGAGTTATAGCGATGTCCAAATAGTCCCCAATTGTGAAACGCAACTGACTCAAGGTTTTATTATCGTCAGGGGTTTTCTGTCCTGAGACTGTAGTCCCGACGGACCGTGCACGATAACCTCGGAATTTGTCTGGATACACAAGGGAAAAATCGAATACGGTCCCATGCCTTCGGGCATCAGGATTAACTTCCTTCACCAATCCTGAAATTTCTTTTAAGGTGGCGTCCATCCTGTTTGACAACCCACCACAACTCCGATTAGTCTACAATTCTGATTAATAAGTCTCAACAAGTCGTTAGTGTTAAAACATCTTACATACCAGGTGTAAATTTGAAGTTCATTTGCTGGAACACTTCCATTTGAGTACTCTTGCAGAGAATTGTGCCGCCCAGTGCTACAGAACACGCGGAGAAGGAGGGGACAGGTCTATTGAAAAACAAACACGTAACATTATTAAATTTCAACAAACCATGCATTAAATTTGGAATGCATTCCGATTTCAATTAACAATCTTTCACAAATCCTTTAGCCAAGCAAATCACCTTTTCTCGATCAATGGGCTTTTCCGTTTCTTTGTTGACATCCTCCACAATCACCGACTCCAGCGTCGCCATTTTTAACATTTTCTCTTCCTTAGAATTGTATCACTTGAATCTTCAGTTAAAACTGGACACTCGTCCTTCTTCCGTTGTGTACTTAATTTTAGTCACTTTAGACTTGGAAAACCGTTTTACCAAAAGAGGCCAAGGGAAACAGACACGTCAAATAACGCTAATTCTTTCCAAAAGTATTTCAGAATTTCGAAAATCCAAACCCTGCTCTGCCGGTTCGAACTTCGAAGACTGAAGATAAACAAATCAAACCTATTCTGACACTTCATCTACAAAGCGGCAGGACTAGAGAATCTGGGTTTGTGACAGTACAGTCACACGAAAAATGTGACAGCATCGCATCCCGCCCAAATCCCAACTCAACTCAAAACAAAAAG
>JAHZMW010001784.1:0-15968 GCA_027743745.1 Alloscopus bannaensis | reverse complement strand
CGTCCGCGGACGTTCCGCGGCCACTGACTTATTCCACATTGTGAATATTTTTGTTGTGGATACTTAGTTTTTAATAAATTAAGCAGTAATTTTCTTGTCAAGACGAGTCCCGAAATGTCACAACCGCGCTGCGAAAAATTATTAAATGCAGAACTAGAAGCCAGCGAATTGAATCTTCAGATCTCTAAGATCTAGAACTAGAGGCGACCGTGTTAATCAACACTATATAGTGAGAACCACAACAAGGGAGAAAGCAAACGGTTGGATAACGACTGATAACGAGTTGCACTCACAGGGATTGGAGTCGTCAATTAATTTTTCTGGCAAGTATGTTTATTTTGTATAATTATACTCTTCATGGTCTATTAAGCACATAACTCTATATATTTTGACAGATTAGAGAGCAACAGTTGACGTAACCTTCCCATTTGCGATACTATAAACCCGATTGGTTTTCATGACCTTTAAATGTCTTGTTTAGATAAGCTATCATGCTAGTTAGCTAGGAGCACATGCAAGATATATAAACAGGTGTGTGATGATGAATCAGCAAAGGGAATTACACTAATCTTTAAGCATTGATTCGCTTAAGCATAAATTTGAGAAAAACTGACTGTTTATTTCAAGACAGTTAAGCAGACAGGAAAGTGAAAGCAGAAAGATGCAATCATTGTTTTACCTTTTGTATTGATGGCAGCACATTCCGGTACGGAAACTTCGTTCTGCATGCTCTTCAAACAATTCGGCCTGATCCACTCGGCTTCTGCAAAAACCATCCAACCAAAGACCCGTAAAATTACAATTAGTAATGTTAATGAAACATAAAACAATACACAGATGCGCCACCACTCCACATGAGATTGTAGGAATTACGTATTAATGTATGGTCTGTCTTATCCACATGACATTGAATTTGTTTGTTCTCTAATAATATGGAAGACGTTTCGCTGTAATTAATGTTGAAGCCCTCATGCCCGTGCGTTAGACTTTCTCCGATTTCTTTTCCATATTAAGAAGTAAAATGATCGTCTACATTGCAGTTAATTTCTGCGTTTTTCATCGCCCTTACAGACTGAATTAAGCATTTGCATCTCCACGGCCATGAAAAACCCGAAACCAAGAAACAAAGAGAGAAGCCAGTTGTCAGTTTATTAAAACTTTCTTCCAAACTTTAACTTTCGCTTTGACAATAATCATGACGAGAACAAAGAAAAATAGAAAGGGGTGCATGGGATGAAAGCGTGACCTACACAAAAGGCATTAACATATCCGCACATCCATTACACAGCAGCTTTGAGACGTGTGTAATGAAAATTGTGGGTGACTGACTCTAGTTTCACTGTGAGTGATGATTAAGTTTGATTAGAAGGCTTGCACTTCTCCCACACTTCCTCTGTTGCTCTGTTGGTACATGTATGCTTGGGCGGACCATCTAGATGCATATTATGCATTTCTCTTAGCAAGTGTTGCGTAGGGTAGACAGAAAAGCCGACGAATTTATACGTACGTTTCTAGTATGAAAAAGTAGAGGGGAAACTAGTGATCCTCATCAAGATTTTTTTTGCCTTGTTCGCATTACTGTCTGTTGGAAAACAAGTTTATTTGTATCACGCAAACATGTTTCTCTACAAATGTGTATTGCTTAAACTTGTTAGGATGAAATAGTACCGTTGACGTGAGCATTGGAAACTTTTACTTTCAAAGAAAAGTTTTGCCTTGATCTTGTACATAAAATAGGATAACGTGTAGGCCTGTAGTACGACCGTCTGCTACTCTCATTTCGACGTTTTCTCTACTCACACAATCGGTGTCCTTGTGCAGCGAGGAACGGCTATATATATAAAGTATGTCTGCTTAGGAGATAGAACGGCGCACTAATTTTCCTTATGGCTTCCACACAAGAAATTGTATTACATGGAAACTCGTCTTAGCATTAGCATGAAAGAAACGCTGCGCTCATTTTTATTTTACCATGATATAAAGTAGTTCTTTCGTTTGTTTCTGAACGTACCAATACATGCTAGATCTCAACTAGCCAGCTGGTACAGCTTTCATTTTCATATTAAGTGAGTCATACATACATAGGTATATCAAAATCTGTTAGATCCCTTCATCAACATCATCTTTGTTCTGTCTCCATCTTCGTCAACACATTTCTTGTCGTCAGTAGGAAAATCCTCATTTTTTGCCAGAAATTAAAGGCATTTATATCAGCAGCTTAGCTCATCTTATCTCGGCGTGTGTAGATGCATCGATCCAAGTAAGTATCTCTCTCTCCTTGCAGTGTGATTTTTTAAACGAGATACTGTAATGCACGGGAATCCCGCTGTACAACATAAAGCAGACAAGCATTCTTTCAGAGCTGACAAATACGTTACTCACGGAGTTAGGGATAGGGGATGAAAAAGGCTTCATATAATATGATATGCTTGTTTACTTTGCGTCACCCAACTAACTGCCATTTCTCACTTGTTAACTGAACATCATATCAAATTATATTGAGAACTGTCCGTGCCTAGAGTTTCAAGCCTGCTTCTCTTTCACTTGTGCGTGCGTGTGTCTTAAACGTATGTATATGTGAGCCGGGGAGAAATATTCTGCTGTACTAATACAAGATTTTTTTTCGTCTGGTGTATGTGCGTACATACGCAATACTTTTCACTACTCTTTCCACTCACCCTCTCGGGCTTCACGTGTGAATGAATGAGTTCCAGAATCGTGTATTATTGTGAAGAGCAGGAGTGAATGATGCTGTTATTAGAAGTTTTTTTTGTGCTTCTTGCATGACATGTAATGTTCATTCGAACATTTTGTGGCATGACTTTTATGCACTCTCAGGACATTCATCCAGCTTGCTTCAGCTGACAGGCCTTGGGCAAAGTAAGGAAGAAAGAGAGTCATTTCCTTCTTGTGTGATATGCTGCGATGTGATGAAAATTTGCGTGACTTTGGCAAATGAAGGCATACCGTACAACACGTCATCCAGTATGCCGTTACGGTTGTGGATGTGTTCTACCGCATTATTCTTAGCCGCTTACTTCTTCTTTCAAAAGCAAAATGGATGAATAGATGTTATGATGGTTGTCTGGATGTATGATGACAACCATGTAAATGACAATGATAATGGCGGCGATGAAAAAGAGACGATGATCATGGACAAGAGCGAGATGAAATGACGATGATGGTGTGGGCATTTTCTAACAAAACTTTTTCTTGTTCTTTCTTTAACTCTCACTCCTTTCCCGGTATTCAGTGTACAGTCACACAAAGCAACATCGACCAGTGAGTACAATACGCACAGACGCTCACTCACGAAAGGAAGGGAATGAATGGCCAAGGGGTTTTGAATTGAAATCTAGGGGAAAATAGAAGGCCAAAAGTGCTCCACGAGTGCGAGTTAGTGCAGTAGTGCTCGTTAAGTTAATACGAGATGACGACGGTAACGTTATGTTCAAGTGGTCGTTCACCGAAGCATGTCTGGACATGTGAAGGCATCTCGATTTTTTTGAGCTGTTGGTTAGCTAACTAAGCTAACTAACTATTCCACTTCAACAAATATACTGGCGCTCAGTATAGGCTTGTAGTCAGTTACAATGAGAAACGAAAAAAGATTTGAGCCTCCTTTTTTCTAAAAAAAATGACGGAAAAGCACGTGTCAGAATATGTATGTATACCTCGATTCTCCTTCTATCCCTTGCGCTCCCTTTCCTTTGCTATTTCGCGAGCGGAAGAGCTCTTTGATACGTTGTAGATTTTTTCAAGAGATGGGAAAAGTGGAATTTTACAAGTGGAAAACTCCTTTTTAGTTCATTTTCTTTTTCTCATTTTCCTCTTTCTCCTCTGTCTCCCTCTTCTCTCATTCTTCATAGTTTTCGAGTGAAAGTATTATTTTCATTATATAAATTTTCTAAAAAGATATAAGAGATTTTCTTTGATGTTGTTCTACATGCCTATACACGGTACAAAATGGTGGTGCGGTGATGTGGTGAGGAGTGGTAGTGGTCGTGGTGGTTGGTTTTCAAAAAGTTGCTTCTTTCTCATCTTCCTGGTCATCTCTGCCAGTTGGTGGTCCTCGCGTGGAGAAAAGGCAAGGGTGAAAGAGAATGAGATGAAGTAAATGTGGAAAACCACGGAAGAAAAAAGATGAACTGATGATGACGATATGCAGGGTAAAGCGAAAGAATGGAATTGAGGGAAATGGCCACGATGAGAAATTTTACCTTTTAACGTTGGAAATTATCAGAGTTCACGCAACGAATGGAAAACAACAAGATGCATGACGGTTCTACAAATATGGTCGGAGACTCTTAGGTACAAATAGCATACAATCACATGTGCAAACCGTATCATTGCAAACTTCTTGGGCTGCTATGTACGAGACGTGAAATGAGAGAAAGAGAGAGAGAAAGAGACAGAAGAAAAAGGAAGGTGGCGGGAGAAGTTTTTTCTTTACTTTCATTCTCAAGTGAAGTCAAGTTGAGGCTGCTTTGTTCGCTTCTAGCTATCTAATTTCCCTGACATTTGTTATGGTATAATAAAGAAAGAGATTTTTCACATTCCGATGTTACACTCCCATACGTCTTCTACCGCACCATTTTAGCTCTAGTATACATATATTTACTAGTTCATGTGCTTCTCTACCTGTGCACGGTACTAGTCAGGAACAGAAAATTTGCACATTAATCAGTCCAGTGAAAATAACGAAAATGTGATTTTTAAAGATCCATATAAAATGGTGAGCAGAGAGAGAGAGAGAGTGTGTGTGTGTGAATTCTAGCAAAGCGAAGTGAGAACGCTCGAACGATGTGTCATCAAGTTCAGCTCATATTCTAACCTTACTAATTTAGATTACGTCCCTGCCCGTACAACTGGGGAGTAGTCAAGGATTTGTTAGTTTTACGGATTGAGTCTCATAATAGCAATCACGCTTGTAGCTCGCTAGCTAAATATATATTAAGCTGTCCTTTGTTTGTTGTATATCTACCAACGTACATAGTATCAAAAGTGTCATCGTCATCAAAACACGAAGATGAAATAATACGTATTAGAAGTTGGTTTGCTCTCTATTCTCTCTCTCTTACTAGCTGACTCACTCTCTCGTGTATTTACTGTTAACAACCTCCGTAAAATTTAATTTCTACCTGATTTCTTCGCTTTGCATAATCATATCTACCTTGAAGTCCTTGGTGTAGTATTTATGGTAAAATGTGAAATGCAGACACTTTTTATGCCAATGCAGCAGTTTTTCAAGCGTGCCAGACTCGTATGCGTTATGTTTTAATAGAAACAGGAATATCAGCGATTTTTTCACCAGTCACTAGTGATTCAATAAGGATGAATTCATGCGTTTATGTTAATACATCCATATAGTATATACAGTACATCTCCAGTAGCGAAGATATAATGTTTCAAAAATTTAGACCCAAAATGTAACCAACAAAAACCAGCACGAACAAGTTTTTTAACAAAAAGAAGAGGTTGATCGTATGAGTGAAAGAAACCTCTTATTTTTCACCATTGTCATAAGTAGCAAAGAGAGCCAAGTGAACAACTTTAGTCTATAACCGTTTCCCTATAAACTTTCACCATCATCAGAGCTAGAGAGTGTGAGTATAAGCGTGTGTATGCGTAAGAATAACAAGGAATCACCATCATCATCATCATCGTGATTGTGAGTAGCAGCATCATAAGCCTTCTATCAGCATGTAACCACTCTACCGCGTCCTGACTTACAATACTTTCTCTCTTCTCTCATCCAGACTTTCAGCTCTGTAAGCAGAAAGTGAAATATCTTGTTGGCTAGATTTCTTGTGGGTGGACTGCGTGTGTGCGCGAGAACAAGAGCCAGACATTGGGAAAGCTTAACCCTCCAGCAGAAAACAGTCAAGGTTGCTGGATGCCTGATACTTTCCGCTATGCCTTTGTGGAAAAGCTGGAGCTAGGATAACTGGTTCTTGCCGCTTCGTATCTGGCTGGACCCCTTTTCTCACTCGCACTTCTGTGTATTATTCACTTTACCTCCCTATACACAGAAAGAAAGATGATGTACATGCATTTGCATCACCTCTCTCGCACTCTCCTCCCAAGCATGCATGTGCGCTTTCATCTCTCAGTCACATACGCGCTTTTGACCATATAGCCAGAAAGAGTCTTGTTAAGTAATGCCTCAGTGAAAGTACTCGGAGGATTCTCCGAAATTCGGATCACTTATTCGGATGGTCTCGGTATAGATAGAGCATGTTTCAAGGCTGAGTGTATCTGGCTCTTCCTCTAGACCTTTACAATTTTCTAGAAAAAGCTTTTTCTCTCATCCTACAAGCTGGATATTGAAGTAAATGTATTTACTTTTGTTCCTGTGTACACAGTAAATACTATCCCATTTTTTAAAAATAATTTCCGTCAATTTTTCAAACCTATAACAGGTTTTGATAACTCTAATTTTTATGTTCTTGTCAGTCCTTGAGTTTGCTACACGTTGTCAACCTCAGGAGGTTTTATTTGCAATTTCTCTTCATGTTCCTCTTCACTTCAACCGTTTCAAGGTATTTGTACCAAGGTATGAGTAGAATAAGGATTTGCGATGCATAATGCGGCTCTTAACCAGCTGCACGCTGATATTCATGTGTACAATTAACGTATTGTATTCAAGATCCAGCGTCAATTTGCCGGTATGTTTAGTATAAGTGGAGAAAGCAAGAACAGAAGCCAGTTTTGCATTCCGTTTCCACTTAAACATTTATAACGAGACTGAGAAGGCGAGCAATTCTCTGTTGTCTAACAAAATGCACTAAACATTGCGCTAGTGCAAGTTGTGTGTTGTATGCATATTATATCTTGTGTTCCAGGGTACACTATTCAAGAATGCGAATCTGTGTTGTTTCTTGATATCAAATGCAAAGATCATTTACTTTTACTCTCACATTTTACCCGCATTTCTGTACATTTTGACTGTTGCAAGCCATGAGAAGAGTATGGTAAACATCCCACGGTTTTACTTTGCTAGAGCAATAGGGTCGTACATGGCGCACTTAATAAATTATTTAGTCATTGCAAAGATATTCCGCCCAAAAAGGCCAACGAGATTTTGTTGTTCCTTGTGATGTATGTTGACTTTTGCAGGATAACAAATTTCACGGTTGTTTCATGTTTCTCTAACTCCTTTCGCTTGATTTCTGTCATTAAAAGTCTTCAGTACAACAAAGTCAATGCCCGTCTGTTCATTACAACTTTCAATCTAGAAAAGTTTTGCTGTAGACTGCGCTACGTACTTTACCGTTTCTCAATACATTGTCTACTTTTAAAAAACTGAGGAGAGGAAAATTAAAGATGATGAAACTTGTGTACACCTCGGACAGCACACCAAAACATGAGTATATCGCAGAACATGGTTTAAAAGATACACACCTAACGTTTGATCTTTGCATGTAATCTTTCTGCTCAACACCCGAGATGCCTATCTTAATGCTATGATATAGAGAGAAAGGGAGAAAGCTTTAGAGAAAGAGAGAGAGAGTACAGAGTAATGTTGGAATAAAAAGGAAAGTAAGTTAATGAAGATTTTCAACTTTACTACTTTTTATGTTGTTTCCTACACGAAAAACCCCTCTGGCTAATATACACTCTATGTTATATGCTTCGAACTCACTGGTATGCACTCGAATATAGTCTTTGTCGTACATTTCTCATGTAGAAAGTTGAGTGATGTATACACTATTTCAGCCTATTACCCTTTTAGATAGGACCTACTCATCGATTGCCTAAGGTGCCTTTTGTTTAACGGTTGAGTTGTGATGTGATGTGATATCTAACGGTATGGTTCATGGTGGTATAAACTCGTATACACTAGCTCCATTGTATGTGTGCTGGAGTTAATTGGTTTGAGAAACTGGATGGAAAGCCATCTACGCTTTTGTATCCTGTTTTTATGTTCACCTCTTTCCACCACCACAGAGAAATATTATTGTCTTTCAAGGACTATACTCAGAGTACTACAATGTACTGCGGTATAAAACATACCAAGGCAAGGTTTTGTGTGCTTTTTAGTCTGCTATGTGTATTGCTATAAAGCCACGTGAGAATGCTCTCACTTCAATGCGTATGAATTTCCAAAAGAAATTATTTTGTGTGAATCAGTGTTGTGTTTGTATGTTCTACTGCATGCTTTTGTGCACACCGATTTCGTTAACCATTGTGAAGAGTACACCAAATATTGTTTTACTGGAGGCGATGTGATGATGATGAGATGAAAAGAGGATGACAAGAGAATGCAAAAAAGAGAACTTTATCTTACTTTTCAGCTTTCCACGTTCAGATGAATCCATTTTTCTCTTATCCCCTTGACTGGCTTCATTTTCTTTTCATTCTTTCTTTCTTTTGGCTTCTCCCAAATTATCCTGCGCGCGCGATAAGAAAAAAGAAATGACAGTGGCATACAACTGCCAAACAGTCTCTTTGCTGATTCTTGTGACATGAGAGAAATTTTTAGACACTCTTGGCCAGTCCTGTTTTGAGTTGAACAGCGGATGAGAAGATAGTCACATAAACACTGATCAGGCGAGAAACTATACAAGTAAGTCTTTAAAAGTCTCAAGTCTTATTTCCCCCTGGTTGGTGCCAATTCTTCTCGAATGTCTGTTGGCCTGTTGTCCCAAGACATCCATGCACGGTAGGCGGAAATCAATTCGGTGCAAGTCCACCTCCAGACAACGATGTATAAATGTGAAGCTTCAACCAGTTGATCGCTGGTTTCCGCAGGGTCAATGTTATCTTCAAACATTACGTTCTGTCCCCCTCTGCTTTGAACTCTAGATGATTCCATTTAACCACTTTCAACCGTCAGTCACTTTGAGGAAATGGAAAAACGGGCATGCCTTTCACTAGAGGTAAAAACAATTATCGACAAAAAATTCAAAAGTTGTCGATTTCTTAATGGTTTCCTAGAGTGTCGTCTATGGTTAAGAAACTATGCTGCGCAAATATTTTTGTTAAAAAACCTATTAAAACCCCTGCAAATTTCTCAGGTACACAATATAGAGGCAGAACAAATCATAGCTGAATTCAGTTTCGTTTAGTAAAGGGAAGAATAAAAATGTATGAATATTTGTTCCAGAGAGAATTGAGTCAAATAAAAGAATGAAGCGACAGCGCGAGCATCATGATATATACGGCGAGATTCTGGAGTATGACTGTTGGTGAGAGTTGAATTTGTGTGGTGCATGGAACGCTTTTCTGTGCAATCTTCTCTCTCTTTTCCAAATCTGACTCACCAAACACACGCTCCCTCAAATGTACGTAGTAGTGTGTAAAAGGCCACATTACAGTAGTTGTGTATGTGTATTCCCTTATGTGAGCAAAATCATGACGCCCTTTTCCTTCATCTCCTTTCCCATTGCTCGTCTACCACACTACTTCATCTCATACCCATTTGCTTTTCTAGTTAGTTTGATGCGTGTACGTTGTCCTGTTCAAAGGTTGAATGCAAGGAATCGTCAAAAAATGGAGTGAAATTGCATACCATTTTCAATATTGCTTCACTCTCTCTGTGTGTGTGTCTCTAATGCGGTATGTTTTACATTGCAATCAGTTTTTCTCTCGTTCCTAAATCTTTTTTCATATATTGCTTGATGTGATCCTCCTGATGATAATAAGAGAATATTCTTGCAATAAAAGCCCACAATGTGCAACACTATAGAATATACACTCGTTTGGATTCCCAACAATTGCGTCGTGTGTGTTATCATGTAATATCTGTCTGATGCAGTTTCTCTTTCAGATGAGTAAATATGAAAACCAAGTCCGTCATCCTTGGGTCATCAATGTTTCCCTTAATAACGCTGTTGTGTTTGCGCTCTTGCTATTTTGACTGAATTATGCTGCGAATACAGTACAGAGAGTGAGATGACTTTGTTGGTTTGTGTTGGTTTTTATTACTACGTAGTGGTATTAATGGTATTCCCTATCCACATTTATACATTACATACATACGTTTCACCCTTTCCTTTACTCTATTCCATTGCTTCTCTGGCTTCTCTCCTGGGCCCAAAAACTTCACTTATTCTTTTACTAGTTCCGGAAAGTAGGGTTTACCTCGACAGCCTTCTGATCATCTGCTAACGGTAGGGCTTCTGAGCGTATAGTGAAAACAAATGATGGTGAAATGGAAAGAACGAATCTGACCGTCAGCAGCACAAACTCCATAGAAAAAAGATGCTCTTTTATGCATCTCTGTATACATCGCGCAATAACGTAACAGAAATACAACATTTGGTTGTGAGACTGAGTAAGTGAATGAATGTACGTAATTTTTTTCTGTCTCTCTTTGTCTTCAATGAAGGGGAACCCGATTCAGGTCTCACAGAATGGATTCTAGAGACAATACACTAAGGCCCTTTTCCTCCAGCCGATGTTGTATGCAAGTAGAATTGTTCCAGGAGATCAGGCGAGACGTCATGACGTACAAAAAGACCCTAAACTAATATTTCACATAATTCAGATATATGGATGAGTTGGGACGTTACTGAACTTCATGTCTTTTCACTATCACACACTCGCTCTCCCCGGCATGCCATGTGTATGAATGAAATGTCCCTGCGTATACATATTTTTCTCGTTTTTATATCTTTGCTCACATGCTAGACACGAGAGAGTACAAATGATCTCATATCTCCTTTATCAATATTATTCCGCGAATGGAGTTTTATCCCTCTATCCTGCACACTTTTCTCCACCACATGAGTCTGCCGTGTGAGAGTGAAGATATATGCTGTGTTTGGTACGTTTTTTTTTGCTACCAGATGTACTGTTCATTAGGGTACTTGAACCAAAAGTTAAATGTGATTTTTTAAATTGTAATGCTACGCAAATCCAGATAAAATTATTTAATTCAAGTGGTGCCACATTTAGTGCTGACGCACTGCTTAAAGCTGTTCATGCAAAGCCATTGAAAATACAAAAAAATGAATCTTTATTGGAAAAAATACTGTAAATTTGAAAATATGGAGAAAATGGCTACAAAAGGAGTACAAAACACGGCAATGTATAAAAGTGAAATGTAAGCAAACCCTGAGGTTATTTTTCCTTTGCTGTTGCCACTTCTTTGAACGAATGCACAGGATAAATCTTATCCTCGGCTGCCTTCCACTTATTCTTCTCCACTTGTTTAAAAAGGAGTCTCTTGGGGTCAAACGAAACTTTTGCTTTTTATTTCTTCGTAAAACTAGTATGGTTTTAGCAAAACGAGTGTACAACTACGTTTCCTTCTCCTTTCTTGAATTTCCTTGTGTCCCCGAAATCGGCAAACGACGAAATGCGTATATAAATTGAATTCAAACGAAGCACTAACTCAAAACTCTGACAGAACTTACTTCTTTACAAAGTATGTGGGCTCGTATTGATATTACACTAGTGATCAGTACACAGAGCTTGAAATTGCAAAAAAAAACGAATTTCCCTTCTCTCCTCAAACCTACAAAATATTACATACAAGACAAACTTTTTAACTTTGTGTGCGTACGTAACTTTCTTTCTTATTCAAAAAATCAACAGAGAGAGACTACAAAAGTGTATATTTGAAATCATGGCCAGAAAGGAGAGACTCTTGTAAATACAACAAAATCGAGTGCCGGTGAGTTGAGAGTAGAACTAAAAATGTTTGAAGGGAGTGCAAAAAGAAGGAAATTGTGATGGTATACTATTTCTTGTTTGCGGCTATAATTGTGTATCTAATACGTTTTTCTTTGGCTGCGAGTTGAAGTAACAAGGCAGAAAAAGTCGCCCGGAGTACGAAACCTCAAAGACAACGAGTATGTATATGTGTGGCTGTGTATACGAATAACTGAGAAAGCCGTGAAGGAGGAGAGCAAAAGGAAGGAGAATAGAATGAAAGGATGCTGATGAAAGTCTGAGAGAGGGGCAGGAGTGGAAGCTGGAAGTTAAGGAAAGGAGAAGAGAGCACTGGAGAGAGGAGATACGATGGGACAGAGGTTGAGAGTGGCATTGACAAGAAAAGAGAGTTGGGCAAACCTTTTCACGGTTGAAACTTTGCTCCTTTTCCATGCTCCCTACATTCTACATCGTAATGCTGGCTCAAAGACAGTTTTTATTGTGAAGAACAGTCGGTGGTTTCAATTCTCTCGGAGTTTCCTCACATACATACAAAACAGCGAGAGTTCACCTTAATATAACAAGTATTATATAACATTTTCACTTGGGTTCCACCAGCTCTCTCTCTCTCTTGATGCATACACTCATAAAATGAATATTTCCTAAAGGTACACAACATTATACGTGTGTGCGTCTCTTCATTCCAACATCACATTCTTTCCAGCAAAGATTGCACGGGAAGAATACCACAGCCGCTCTGATCGTCGTAATATCTATAATGCATAAACTACTTTTTTCGCTCTCTTCTCAGTTCCACACACACGGTCTCCCTCTGCTTTAGTAGAGTAAATGCGCGAGTAGCAGTACATCCGTCTGTCTGCATGATGTACGTATCAACTTCATGCATTTACCCTGCTCCCTGTGTATGTGACTCTTTCCCTATTTTCCTCAATACAGCCTACTTCAAGCTAGCCTTTCTCTCTGGTGCTTTTTATATTTTTCATCATATTCTTTCGTAGCGCGTGCACAAGTTTAATACAAAGTTGTAAGAAACCCATTCAACGAACCATTTTCTATTCTTCCAATACCATATGGACTTGGATAGAAAACTATATACTTACACAGATCCACACAAAGTTTTCAAGAGCCTTTCCCCTCTCTTTCTCCTCTCACTCTCTCTGCGTGTCTTATAAAGTCTTATAAAGTATAAAGTCAGTCTTTTACACAGCTATCCTATGTCCTATCGACATAGGATAGCTGCGTAAAAGCCTGGAAAGTACGTTTAGTATACAACTGCTCATAGCTCCTATACAAAATTTCCACTCTCCAGCTTCCATTTATCCCTGTACACTACTTCTCTTGATTTTGCCAGAGCAAGCTAGAAAATGAAAAGATCTCTTGCGCAGAAAACTAAGGAAAGGGACCCGGGTAACATAGTAGACAGGCTCACGCTGCACATACCCCGAATGAGCAAGCAAAACGATGCGTAGCATTCTTCTTTCCCCTTTTCTGTGTATTCATAAATGAGGGAAAAGATCACAGAGAAAATACTTTTCCCAGCTATTTCTTCTTTTTCACGTCTCATACTTTTCAAGGAGTTGTGTAGTTTTTCGTAAACTGCTAAACAATTTTCCTGTACGTATTTTCCTTTCGTATATGTCCTGTCTGTAGCTAAAGTTTAAGTTATATATTAACACAGGATAAATATCTATCCTGCATTACGATACGTCTATCCGATATTTATATATGTACATTAGGTACACTCCCTGCAAAATGTATAAACGTCTGTCGTGTCTGCATAAGCGTATAGTACAAAGTGCTCGAGATCGGCGGATACATAGGCGGTGATGGGGAATCTCCACTGCCTCCTCGCTGTCTGGCAAGGTTTTAAATGGAAATTACAGAGAAAAAAAGGAGTTGCCTGCCGCCGGAGCCAAGACTAGGAATCATATAAAGTCGATATGCACTTTATCATTTATGAATGTAGCTTTCACTCCCGTGTTAGAATTGTGCACAATGCCCTGTTTTACAATAGTATAATGTATTTTGTGCATTTAACTAGACATAGATTTTCTGCTTTGTCAATGTACTTCTATCATTGTGTATACTTATTATCTTTTCGTGGGTACACACTGCATGGAGTTCGACTTACCATACAACAATACGTTTTTGCACATTGCACTGTTAGTTTACGTTGTCGCTGCAGACACAGAAGGATTCTCGCAATTGCCGGCATCCATATCCAAGCACCCATATGTAATGTAATCCTACTATAGTACTTCATCTCTGTATAAGGCCCTGATGTATGATTTTTTCTTTACCTTACCAAGTAGTGCTCTTGAGTTTGTTGGATTCGTTCACCTCTTCGCACCTTCAGTGCAAGCATATGCTGGACAACACTGGGTGGGCTACACGCTTAGATATGAAAGATGTTATTCAAAGGGTTACCTTGTGTCATGTGTGGAGCGATGACAGGTCAACTGCTCGTATGTCCGTGACGTGGTTGCAGAAAAATACGACGATGTGTGTCCAGTAATAATTACGTACAAGACCGGAGTAAATAGGTATCGTCCACTTCAAAGAACCGGTAATGAAAATGACAGAACAAACGAACAAAGGTAAATAAAGGACCTTGAAGTGGTGGTTATAAAAATGCAGAGGTGTCGGCTAGAGTAATTAGACGGCTCATATACGGGAAGTTTTGCTTTGCTTTGCTATTACACTTTAACTATAACAATGGACTCGCATTCATATTTCTGATTTCAAGCGGTTACAAGTAGTTTGATTGATTTTTAACTGTGAATAAATTTTCTACATTTAAAAAACGTTTAAATGCACCATTTTATGATTTCCACATAACTCAATCTTGTGCACTCTTAATTAATCACACTCGAAAGCACATGAACATTTAAAAAATCAGATTAGTATGATTGTTAGAAAAACATTCAGTGGAGGAGCACCTCGAAGCTCGACAGAGACTTTTAAGCAAACAACAATCCCTGCAGACCTTTTAATTCTGTGGTGAGTTTTTTATTTTTGCAGTTTCAATAGGTGGATCTACACGAAGAGATCTACGACCACGTGCTATCAATGACGTTGTAAATAAGCCAGTAGTAGTAAAAATGTGCTTTCAAAAAGCAAGCTAGTATTTTATAGTAGAAAAAACGGAGAGACCCAATTTAAGTTTATGTCATATCAGTACACGTCAGAAGAACGACGGTCGCGCTTAATCGGCAGTCAAAGAAGCGAAACGCGTGGTTTTCATGTATTTACATCATGTAGTTTCTTAGAAGAATAAAGAGTGTAGTTTAGTTGCCAGGTATGGTACGTACTATTTTTTCTTGCATTTCAGGCAAAACACGAATTCACTTTAACGTCAAGCTGAAGTAATGCTAAAATTTTAATTCCTACGTTTTATTTATTATTTTAGGCTCACTTTCTCGTCTCTCTTTCTACACGAACCCGACCATCGTTACTTACGCCTACAGTGCGTGGTTTTTACTTGAGGCTGGAAAAGGAACTGTCTAGAAGTAATAATGTACAGTTCCTTGTGCACCAAATGTTGATTAGCAGTTTTTTGAGTTTTGCGGTGAAGTAACCGTGTCCTAAAAATTGAGGTGAGCAGTTTCACCAGTAGAAGTTTTCATAGACTAGAGTGATATCCGCAAAATATGTTTAGGTTTATCCTGGCTTTTTGATTATCCTTGATTATCTTTGTGCATGATGCAGGAATGGGAGTAAAAGAACTGTACAATCAATACAATGAAACAGGTGGCGGAGAATCGGATTTTTAGTCCCTGGTTGCCAGCACAAGTAGAAATTTCACTAATGTTTTTTAAAGAAAAAACGGACGGGTTGATTGTAGTGTATCAATTGAGGGCGTTTTCTATGCCAATTTGTCACCTTGCGTGTACTAATACAGAACCGTAAATCTGCACAGAGATTCTCCAGCACCTGTTTCATCGAATTACGTCTACTTGCAGTTCCAACTTTGTGAATTCCGTATAGTATTCTTGTAAGATATTCATATGGGTGCTGCTATCTTTGACGAAACCGAAGAGTAGCATCAGTTACCGAGCAGAAGTAGCAGTATGTTAGATGAAAATACACATTACTTCAATAAAGGAAATAGCCATACGAATTACAACTACTGCTGAAAGTACAACTGCTTTCCCTGTACTGTTCTTCCAGCTTCCTCCGTTGTTTACTACTGTTGTTAGTGATGTAAGTAAAGGCGAGGGCAGCCAGAGACGGAGAAGAAAAAAATGGTCGGTTTCCTTACTCCTCTCGGATGTGCTATGCGTTGGACCGGTGTGCAAGAGAGTAATGTACCTAATAAGTACTTTCTTTGTGTCTTTTCTTCCTTG
>JAHZMW010001783.1:0-24174 GCA_027743745.1 Alloscopus bannaensis | reverse complement strand
GTTTTTTACTTGATGTGGTGAGCACTTTTATACCTGTCGCTACTAATGTATGTTGAGTTCTTGCTATAATGGAAATGTTTTGATAGAATGAACTCACAAGATTTTTTCACTGTTTTTATACCCGTTTATATAAAACTTTTTGTGTGTGTAGATTGATATTGTAATTGCATATAAGCGATAGCCCTATATATGTGTCCATCAATAGAGAAATCATTATGGTCTAGATGTAAAAGGGAAAATTTGTGATTTTCAGCCCTTCTACATAATATGTGCTATACTCAGGATTATGGGACTTTTCTTCTCAAATCGATAACTTTAATGTGTGGGGGAGGGAAGAGCAGTAGATTTTTTGCACATTACAATAATTGCACTTGGATTCCCAGTTGCTGAATACAGATAGTCTCATAAAATGGGAGTTCTACTTTGTGAATAGTATTATCATAAATTCCTTTGCGAGTCGTGTTATTAATCGCTTTATCATTGGAATAATAACATTACTATGTGCATACATGTTTCTCATTACGATTCAGTTATATCAGTGTGTAATAGTGGAATTGCTGCAATATAAACGCTGTAATATTTTTACTCCTTTGAAGCAAAGTGTTTCTTAGACTTTCACTTTTATTTTTCCTTTTTACTTCGTACAATCCCGTATGACATAGGTACTGCATGTGAAAGTGACTCTTCACAAGTGACTTTCTCCAAAAGAGAAAAGCAATGCTTCATCCATTTGCCAAAACTAAGTGTTGAATTAAGCAGTCATAAGCACTGTTGAGAGCGGAATGTTGAACGCAATGAGCTAACGTGGTAACTTCTGACTTTTTCAAGTCCTTGTGTAAGTCTGACGAGGAAATATCTGTTTGTGAAGGATACTTCTTTCCGGTACACAACTTTGATCTTGATCCATCCTAGCTAAAGTTTGCAGATGCCATTTTGCCAATCTAAACGTCGCTTTTGTACACACAAGAGAAAAGTCTGTGGATGGAGGATGAACTTCTCGAAGTTTTTGACAATTTTAATATTTTCTCCGCAAATATACGAGCTAAAAAGTCAGCGTTCAATCCTGATGTGATGAAAATCTATTTGAAGTAGTGAGACCGTGCCTTACCCTTGTATTTGTGCACTTCACGTATGATACACGATTTTAGGAAGCCAGTTACCAGATTTATCAGACAATAGATTTATTTAGTCTGTGCAGATTACCATTTTAGTTTGCGAAGCGGGAGTACCCAGTTTATGTATCATACTTGAGTGAAGAGCTCGCACCACTGGGTTCACGTCTAGCATCCGGGCTGCTGATGAAAATGATGCCAAAAACGGAAAAGAGACGTTGACACGAAAGTGGATTTCTTGCGTGAGTGGTTTTTGCTGAGTGAGCTCGGTAATGAGTAAAGTTTCGCTTTTTTCCTCTATTGTACACATTGAGTGCTGTAGATCGCAAAAGCATTGGCAATGTTGTACACATCCCTTCCGAAGATTTTTTTTGTCAGTCCTCTTGGTTGCAACAGTCTGACAATGAGTGTTGCAGGAAAAGTGAAAACTTAACAAGATTTGTGAGGAAGGAATGACTGAACGTAGATTTTATACCATGATATTTCCTATGAAGACCTGTTCAAATAAATAAATTGGGCTGGAACTCAACGTTTGTTGCCTTTTGTATGATGTCTATTGGGCATTTGAGTGAAAGTTTTGTTGCCCACTCTCCGTTCATGTTTCTCCGTTGACGATGCGAGACAGAGGAACTAGTGTGCAAACTTATATCTGCCAATTATTAGACAAGGAAAAGGGCAGCCCTCTTGAAAGAAGGGCATCTTAACACTGAAGAAGAGGAGTGAAGTTCCGATTGCGTCCATCTTCACTTTTTCGAGTTCATGTTTTCCGTAGGTGCATCAAGTTCTGATAAAGGCATACATATGCAGTAAACAGTATTAAGTTAGTGGTGGCGTTTAGACATCCAATTTTAAGGATAAACTTGATGAATGTATGTGTGTGGGAGGAAGCCTAGGTTGAATCAACGTGAGTGGCAATCTGTACGTGCGGACCTGCTGCTTCGTTTTTGTGTGATGAAAGAGAAAGCGTTCCACGATCGTGAATAGTTGAGTGAATCCTCGTGTGGACTCTTCAACCTTTCCAGAGCATATTGGGAAAAGAGGAAAACTACAAACACTTGAGAAATCCATACACTCCCACCCAAAAACAGGAGTAATAGACAAGGAAGAGCCTTGATAGAGGCGAGTCAGCCACCAAAAATCCTCTCGGAATCAGGTCGAGAGTTCCCTGAGCAAACAAACCCTTCAACGAAGAATTAGATGAAGGAGATGGGATGTGATGCAGGGCCTCTCACAATATATAGTGTTTTTTTGGAGGCTATAGTCTTGGCAAGTTTTTTTTTCTTCATGGGGAATGGCAGCTGTCTGAATTATTGCCAAAGTGAAGAGAGCACACAGGATTCTTTAATATCCGTGTGTGTGAACAGGATTTATAAGATATTATATTAGTTGTGAATCCACTATTTTCGCGGTGTTTATTCACTCCTCCGTCTTGTGTGGAGACTCTTGTTTCAGCGGAGCGGAAGCGAGAGAAAGTTTATCCGTAGTTCAGACGTAGTGTGAGAGCGTAGTCCGTCCTCAAATGAGAAAACATGACACTCTTGTATTCAGTTCTGATTGATCGTATTAATTTTCACTGACGAATCTCCAGAATTTAGAAGTTGGAGTGTGAACTTTTAGAAAGTCGATTCCCTGGACAGCGCACCGAAAACTGGCTCGCTTTAATAGAAATTTACTGAGAGCCGACGTCTATCCGTTGAGGGAATGTTACATCATTTAGCAGCATAACATTATAGTTTTATAAGCAATTATTGTGAATCCAACATTTTCGACCGTCTAGTTACTTAATTGGAGTCGATATTGTATTACTAAAATATAATTGGGTATTTTTTTCAGGTGTTGATTTGAAAATGAGGCATTGGTGCTTTGTCTGCTGCGTCTTGCTTCTCGCCGCGATCGTCGGTGTTGGCGTTGGAGTCCCATTAGCAATAATGGAAGACTTCATTGCGTCCCCCCAAGAAAGGCTCACAGCAGTCCAGAAAATCCTCCGGGAGGTTCCGCTCGTGGATGGGTAAGTGGTCGAAATGTTCGAATATTCCTCTCACCAAAATAACTTTCCCCACGGGTTACACGTGTTGTTTTTGTAAGTTGGAAATTAAATTTTGGGCTAAAAGTGAATCGTGGAGTGAGCGGGGAATTTTTAATGCATACACACGACCGCATTAGGTGTTCCGCGTTTTTACGAATCCATTCCAAATACGATTACATTACGAGAGTGCTCTCTACCTCCTCCACCCTACCGCTACATTTGTACACATAAAATGGATTCGTGTGCTAAAAGGAAAATTAAGTTGGACGGGAACAAAACCTGAATGAGCAAGTTGGCTAATTCTATCATCATTACGGTGTTTGGATTGACAATGAAATTCCATTACGATTTCCTCGCGTGGGGTATACAAGGATAATGTGACCTTTCATGTCTTTCCTTCATTCCATTCCAGTTCCAATAGCATTATGGGCAGAGGATGACGGTATTATTTGAACTTTCTCCTATGTAATGTGTACATACAATATTTATAAGCATTAGCAAAACAAAGTTTTTCCATCATCTCAAGCAAATTTGCTCTCATAATCTACTTTTTCTCCTCAATCTACTATCCTCTCACAAAAAACAAGGAGCCGAGAAGAAATCCTATTTTTTTCTTCTATTGTGAGATAGACTTTTCTTGCGCCTCATTTCACGCTGAAAAACATTACATTGTGTGTGCTTCCTGTAAATATACTCAATGTTTTTGTCTACTGCTCTCTCGCTCTCTTACACATAGTCTATTGTTTCTCTCAGTATTTTATTTGCTTTCTTGAAAGGAAATGGCAGAAATAAGCCATTTGTGAATTGTGTATCGGCTGGCGATGAGAGTACATAACTGCAATGACACATATGTGTAACTGTGTGCTTACGATGTTTTTGTCTCATGTAAAGCTTGTTGTGTGTACAAGACTATTCTTTTTGTAGACAACAACTACGTGTTGAGTTGGCAAAAGACGAAGGGAATCAAGTAAATAAAAACCGTTGTCTCGCATGTAATTGCACAGTCTGAGCTATTACCCAAGGGAAATCATGCGTTTCAACCGAACTGGAATAACTAGCAATTTAATTTTAAAGGGAGCCAGATCATCATGATGGAGGATAGAACAGTATAGTTTATATTCTGTTTTGTGACTATATATAACATGGAAGTGGTTCTCGGGGTAAGAGAAATACTGTGCGCACACAATATAAGAATTTATGTCTCGCCACTACAAGTGGAAAGGGGCACTCCTAAGGACGAGAGTGACATAACTAAAAAAACGCTTTTGCTTCGACAAATGCACACTGACAATTGTGCTGTAAAATTTACAAACGTAATTGTAATACGATTTCAACAGTAAGTGGAAGAGTATAAGTATATATATGCATTCGTAAACTGGTACACTTTAGTTCACTCTCGTTTATTTTCGTCTCTCATTTTGTCGTAGTTTCTCACATTTCGTACGATGTAACCAACGAAAGACGAGATACAGAGTGATACAATAAGACAGTTTATCCGTTTTACAAAAGGGTTCTCAGATTCGTGACAATCGACAACCTTCATCCTGTATCCAAAGACCGCCTACTCTTACACGTGTGTCTCGCCCACGAATCGATGTCATAATAACAGTGAAAATCTTTTGGTTCCGACATGAAAAGGGGAACTCACACACATGTTACTCTGAAATAGTCGATTTTTTCGTAGGTTTCATATACACAAGTGAAAGCACATGCTTCCAATAACCTTAAGACAGGTTTTGGTGTTTTTTCACGTTTTATCCCTCCCCTGTAAAGCTCATGCATTTTTTACTGGTCTGCAATAACTTTTTTGCATTGTACAGACTTTTAGAGTGTCAGCGAAAACAATGCAGAGTGGAAAGTGTATCGGGAATAATACTACAGCATTTCGCAACCATGATCATCGTAGGATGAGCCGTATGCTTCACAATCATTCCTTTAGCTCAGCACATTTTCAGGCACAAAACCTACTTGCAAAGTGTACGACGAGGGAATCTCATCTAATATATAAAAATGGCGGTGCTGATAGTCACTGGCTCACCATATAAATAATGCCCGTGGTCCAGTAATAAGGTACATTGCACATTACGGTCGATGTGCTTGCTCACACCCTTTCCCAAATGAGAGTGGCAATTTGTGCGTACATACATACATACATTTTACGCTTTCCCTAACCATCCTTCCCGTGAAAGCCACTTTATACATGTATCTGCGACTTTCGACAGTCGCACACACTTTGAGATTGTGCTGATTCCGCGGCACCAGAAATACCACTGTGCAGCTGGTGTTATTACGGCGGTGCTCTCCAAGTGAAATTCTCCCAGAGCCAAATGAACACCCACATCACACCCTTTCACACACTCAACACATACATCCCCACGCATTCCGCAATTACTTTTTGTAGACGCTTTTTTTCTCTCTGAAAAAAAAAGTGAATCAACAGTATCAACAATAATGGAGCACATTCCATTCATGAGACGAGAGCACACACCGTGTCCGTCTCAGAACTTGTGGGGACGAAGCCAAGTTGTGAAATAAAAATGGCTGTGAAAGATTCAGAGACATTTGGTTCCGATTTTCGGGTGAAAGTGCATAAGCAAGCTTGTCGAAAGTTGACTCTCTCTGTGAGAGAAGACAAGAAGAACAACCTTAAAAGATCCCTGAGCTGGCACTATCGTAAACTTTACGGTACGTAGTTTTTACTTGCTCACTTCTCTCTTTGCTCTCGCCATTGTAGTTACCGCATTGAATGAGTCGTCAGGAGACGTTAGTGTGGAGAAAGATATGGATTAGATACGTACACTACCTTCGTCCACACTTTCGACGGAGCCATTTAGGACTGTGTGTGTGCAACTAATATTTTTGGAGAGAGAAAGCACAAAGCGCACACAATCTCCCTTTTACTCTGGCCCCCTTTATTCAGTCTTTTATAGTCGCGAGTATCACACACAATTTTCTTCCATTGCACACATGTATTGAACTTCTCCTTTCTCTAGTTCAAGTTGAAATGCTCAGAGGCTAGTAATTATGTCGACGGTATACATTAATCACTTAGGGTCCATCCTCTAGAGATGCCCTGCTGGGCTCGTTACTTTTTCCGACTCTATATCGCATAACGGCACTACATCTTTTCTTCGTCCTCCTCGATCTCTTCTCTCTCTATTCCTTGAGAAGTTGAGCCTTATCATGGGCAACCTACGGAGACGGTGAAGATGTGTAGTAGTAAAGGAAACATTCTGCCCATCGTCAAAAGAACGGACCGAGTCGTTTTCGAGAGTGATCAAGACGCCTATCACAACGCGGAACGAAGTTCTCGAGTGTGCATTGCTGTAGAAGTACATCCTCCTGTACTTTCACCAAAGGTATACTCTACGCGTGGAGAAAGTAGTGAGTTGCGTAGCATCACCGTAAAATCCTTCCAGGCGCCTGGTCAAACGGAGGAAAATTCATTCACGCTCCAAACAGTCGGAGCTCTGTATCAACTCTTTATATCCTCCTCTATGATAACTTTGTTGAGTGAAAGCACCAAAATATTTCTTTGTTTGGTGCACTGCCATTTTTTACACAAGACAATGCTCTCGATCTCTTCTCTGCTATCCTAGGGCAAGGCCATGCCACACTATCTCCACACACCAATTCCACTCTACTTTCTCTCTACGTAATGACATCAAGTGAGAGGAAAATATTTTTTATTAAAAACTCAAACGCCATATTTTGTGACCTCGTTTTTCTTCCATTTTTTCTCCTTCCGAATAAAAAATAACTCCAAGGGGAGCTTTTTGATTCGAGTCAAGCTACGTTATCTACTGAAATATAGAGGAGTTATGGAGTCCCAACTGCAACACGTAATCTTCACACTGTTTTACAGCGGCAGGAGAGAAGGACACAGTTAAACAATAGGAAAAAGAGGGGATGATACAGTTGTGAGTGTCCAGCTTGTGATAAATTTTCATACTGAATGCTTTATGAGAGCTGGCGATTATTAGATATCTACTGCACACGAGTCATACGAAACTTCCCTCATAAATCATACACTCTCGAGTGAGAGAGGCTTCCTCGACAGACTGGAACAGAGAGTCGAAGTGCGTGAATTCTTTTCTCTTTTGTCCTCTTGTTATTATTGCGAGAGTAGAAAGGCTGTGACACAATCACACGGTCGTTGTATACCAAAACATAGGTATATATTTTCAGTGGAGTGACCATCAGTGGAGACTCGAGCTCAAAATATATTTTTTTCCTAATCCTATCATCGCACGTACACCTCCAACACAATAGGTAATGATTACAGGAACTGGGAGTAGTAAAGCATGAGAATGAGCAGAGTGTAAAATAAAAATGCTTGTTTTTAAGACTCCGTCTCTCGTATTTTTTTCATCATTACTTTTCAAGCCATAACAGTTGAAATTACGAGCGGAACGCTTATCTATTTCATAAAGGAAAGTTATAGGTGCTCAAGGTTGTTAGTGATTTGATGTGATGTCTAACTTGTAATGGGTTAGATTACTACTAGGACGATGACGGTGTAATGGTTCCTCGTAAAAATCTCTTTTTTCTTCGCCGTCGCCGTGTATGCTTTCTTCGTCCAGATCACACTAGACTTTAAGGTCTGATTGGTGGAAGTGGTTGAAGTGGGCAATAAAATAGTTGTGCATTCCGTAAGAGCATCTTAAGATGATGAATTGGGAGGGACATGCCATTCACTCCAGAGTTTACTTTCTTCGTTCTTTTTCTCGTACTCTAAGCGTGGTTGTATATGTAGAGGAGTGGTGAAAGGGGTAGCTTGTGTAGCTAAGCATCAACTAATCTCATGTGATGAAGCCTCAGATGTGGTAACTGGTGTTATGCCTGTTTTATTTGTTTCTCTGTGAGAAATTCTCGTCGATTACGTGAGATTTTTGTACACTCTTTCCGCTCTCACAGGGCGATCAATGAAACGTAATGGATGTTGCGAAAAGAGGGACGCGGTGTTGTGTTCTATTGAAAAGACATCGTGTCTCCCATTAGTTGCGGTTAGTTTTTCAATGCTACGTAATAAAACGGTCATAAAAAGCGCAGGGGCTCGCAACACTAAATGTGTGGTGTGAGCCTGGATTCTGCATTCGGTGGGTGATTATTTGCTGTTGTGGGTGAAAAAGGCTAATGTTTTTCATATTCGAGAGTACCGATTCCATCACGATTTTCACCTACTTTGAAGCGGCTGAGGTGTTCTGGGAATTATTTCGTATGAAAATTAACTATAAAATTGAGGCAGTATTTATTCGCACTACCATTCGGACTCATAGGATTGGTTAGTCAAAATTATCGCTCTGTTTCTGAGTAAAAGCTGGCTCGCCATGTCATCTGACGACGTATATGTGTAAGTATAACCAAATACATTAAACATTGGTTCCGATACGCAAAACACCAAAAGCTAAACTGGAAAACCAAAATCGGATATTGGAAACCGATGAATGTGGTTCGTGTCTATTGTTTTAGCGGTGATCCTGCGGACTTGGCAGTGGTGTCTGGAAACGTTTTCAAATATAATGAAATGTCTACACTTTCAATGAATTCCATTTCTAAGCAGCCACCAATCTGAATCAACTGATATTAATTCTGCTAGAAACGCATTTTGTGAACGCCATTGTAAATCTTGTAATCGAATTCTACGCCGCTGTCACAACACATGAAATTCTTCCTTTCTACGCCTTTGATGCGTCCACTATTTACAACTTCTCCGGCCTCCTTTTGACAAACATCTCATATTTAATCACCACTTGTTTACTTCAGGATCGAGTGGCTTCACAACGTAATTTCTGGTGACAACACGGCGCGACAACTGGTTAGAAAAGTTATTATGACGCGATCGTTGATGGGAAATGTAACGTCAGTGCTGCTCACCATGATAATCTTTGTGTGTGGATATTGATTATGTCATAAACAGCTCAAACTTGGTAACATGTTATACCCTCGTGGAGAACACAAAGAAACATTATTTGTGTGTGCATACAGGAAAGGAAAAGCGATTTCTCTTTCTCATTTTTTCCCGTGTTGTCTTCCCGCTTTCTCCCCGCCCTTGGAATGGGAGTTGAAGCACTTAGCTCCAGAGAAAAGAAGATGTAAAGGAGGAGGTCCGCGAGATGGGAACAGGCAAACATATCAATTCCTCTGAGCCCACAGAACATAAATTGAATTGTCAGGGCTAAGTAGGTGAGATGACAGGTGTTTGCACAGAAAATGTTTACTCACTCAATCATACAACTGTGTGTCAGTCCATTTCCTTTTTTCGCTTACCCAATCCCCAAGAAAGGGTGAGTAGATGTATTGCCAGCCCTCTTTGGGAGGTACATCATCTCTCGGTGGTATAGAGAAAGTACAAATCGCACTTTGAGAATAAATGTATAGTATGTATCTTCAATACGCGGTGGGGATTAGACTGTTTTTGGCAATAATCCCAGGAAAGGAAGACGAAAATTTGTTTATTTTTCATCAGCAACACAGACTAATGCGCGTTCGCGGTACAATTTATGTTTCACCAAAAGTTTTCAATAACAATGGAGTACCTCTGTGTGCTACTACAAGCTTCACTATCCTCTCCCAGGAAATGGTGGGAGGCGATCAAACTTTCATCCTGTTTTTGAGCATCTGCGATATTTTTCTCTGTGAAACGTTTCCTGTACGCGAGACAGGTACACGACAATGAACTGTGTGCGAACAACATCGTTGTTATACTTGAGTAAACAAGCTTGGCGGAGAAAGTAGAAAATCACATATGTGTCGGCAGACTTCTGTTTCAACCTAAATCATTACTGCGATACCCGAAACTTTGGAATACACCATCGTTTCGAAGGGAAGTTGATTGAAAACAACTTCCGCTATCTGCTTCATATGTCCGATGTACCGACACGTGGAGTTGTGCTTTCTCCGACTTTCCCTGTACAAAAAACACACCGCGGTGCATGTTTGCTTGACAGATTTAATTCAACAACGGTCTCGTTCTATCACAACAGTGACAAGGGGAACGACAGTAATCTAAAATGATTCGTTTACCACAACACTGCTTACAAAAAGAAAGAGAAATCCACAGACCCACACGTAGGTTCCTCGCGTGTAATGATGTCTGTAGAAGCCATTATTTCAAGACTTGAATCATCTCTCCGTTTTGAGAAAGGCTTCTTTGAAGTGAACAGAGGAAATTCGAAGAGACATTGGGTAAAAACCAAACCACATTTGCTTCACATTCCATAATGACATCGGTCTGAAAGAATTGGCATCCAACTTGAGGGTTGAGTTACAAGACGAGAATAATCAAAGTGACTCTCCTTATGTGCGTATAAAAAGTATTACATTTCATTCGTTGCAGTAATGTGAAAATCGTATTGTCCCTACACGTGTATATGCAGGAGGAAGCGGGTTAAAGGACTCAAAATCCAAAGTCTGCATATTTTTGTAAATGAAACACCAGTCTGGCTCCGTTTACCAGTGTCAAGCCCTGCAGGATCGGGAGTATGGGGGGACACAGCAAATGAGACGGAAAGAGATGTGGAAAGATTTCGGGGAATGACATGCATAATATTCATTTCTAATCATCATGACCAGCTTTTATTATGATCATTTCATGGTAGTCAGGAGTCTGCCTCTGCACCATCATCAACATGATGAGCTCAGAGTCGAGACGTATGTAGTTGTAGAATGCACACAATTTGCTCCACGGAAATGCAGAGAGTTCTCTGGAATAATGTGAAATGTGTATTGAATCCACGCGTTGAATCACAGCGGAGCAGTTAGGCGCATTCATGAATGACACAAACATAATATACCTATGTATATTACGTAATGTATGGTTTCGGAGTGCTGAGGAAAATGAAACGATTTTTGGCATAGCTCAAGCCACATTTTCGATACTCTTTATTATGCATCAATATTGTGGATACCTTGTGTGTAATGTAGAGACTAGACTGACTCCGGCTTCATTGCTTATATAGCATTAAAGGGAATCCGAGAGCGTTCCAAAGCTTTCCAAAATGATCTCTGTGTTCACTGCTACTCAACTGGATTTCGTGTGCGCATCGTCTTTGTTATGTGCTTGGAGAAGAGAAAGATGTGATTTCCAGAGGATTGTAATGTCAGCTAAAAACTGATGACTGCTGATGGTTGGCAGTTGAATGACTTCTCTGGATAATCACAAAATTATGAAAGGATGAAGGAGAAGCGGAGAAGAATAACTACACAACTCGGTTGGGTACAACGATATATGATATATGCTATCCAAACAGGTTTCACGGATGGTTCGCGCTATACTTGGAGATGTGAATTTGAATTGTGGAGCTGTTCTGAATAAGCTGGAGTTGCAGATGTATTTAACTTCGACTCTGCAGGATCACCTTTCACAAGAAATTGTTACAAAGGGTCTGACAAGAGAGAATGTTACAGTATTTCTGTATGTGGCTCTGATGGTTGCGTTTTAACTTGTCATTAGCAGCCTCCAGTGAATACCCAAGTAAAGAAGCAAACTACTCTGGGATCCCGTTCTTTCGGATGGACAGCAGCTTCATAATAGTCAGCCTCCTCGTCCAAAACTTGATGGCGCTTTTGGTTAAATATATAATTGTAATAAATAACACGTTAAAGTTTAATAGGTTGTAGAAGCAAAGATTGTCCGTACCGGTAGTCCATTTGCAAATTCAATTATCCACGTCGTGGTTATAATGAAGAGGCACAGGAAAACCAATTTGGAACGGAGTGGAGTAGTGTTGATGCTCCAAAATCGGAAAGGCATTCTGAGAACACCTCTGCGCAACATTTGGTTCGACAGATATGAAAAATGGAATGTCTGCTTAAGAACGGGTAATCTGATGTGTCCCCCAATTACTCAATAGTTTAATATAAAAAATACACTCTTTCTACTTGACTTGTCATTTCATATGTAGGCATAAAATATTGACTAGACGGAAACCAGTTTTGTGGTTTATAGCATTGATTGATTTGTAATATTACATATTACAAACCGCAAACAATACGGTCAGAGAAAGCTGCATTGAGTGACCTGCGGTTGGACTGTTTTAACCTTATTTACAAAATTAAATGGGACATTTCCTTCAATCTTTTAGTAAAGCATACGAACACTAGTGTTCCTAAATAAAATCGATGAAAAAAACCAAAGCAAGTTAATGGGGAATTCCGACTCATTGTGGTAAAACAGAGCGAAAAATATTTCTGATGCTTTACCATTGCAAGCACACCAATTTCGAGAAGGATACAGAACTTATGAGTTTAATTAATAAGAAAACGTAATACACGTAGACCCACCGCTGTTCCAGACTGTGGAGACTGTTAACGAAAGTAATCCACTCTTGAATCCCTCCACAATACCACACATTTCTCTGGCGAGGAAATACACCTTTTTGGTATGTGTGGCCCACGACTCTGACGCAGTCACCCGAGCCCAGTGCACAAAAAGCCACGTGCACGTGGAGTTTGTCAGCTATAGATTTCATTTTGTAAGATGAAAATGAAAAGTATTACTGCGTCAGAGGTATTTAATATTAAGGAAGAGAGAAACTCCGTCGATGAGAGAGAGGAAAGGAAATAATCAAGATTCGTGTCGTGTAGAGCGTACGTCCACCAGGGAGAAAACTCTTCTGATGGATATATCATAACAATGTGCAAGCCGTACATGCTTTCTCTACCCGAAAAAAAGTCCTCCTTGACAATTTGTTGTAATCAGAAAAGATGCTTTGAGCAGGATATTTATTTTCTGTCAAATACACAACTCGTGCACACCCACAATGTGAGTATAGAGTAATCCAACTTTTTTTCTCGTTGGGACAATGTCACTCCTAACTTTTCGAACAAAATATCCAATGAACAGAAGAAAGTTTTATCATTAGCCGTTTACAGTTTGATCCAGCCAACTCTCAAGACGACGGAAGCGTATAACATGATGCAAGCATCTCAGCTCTTCAAATTCCCAAACGGTTTGCGAAGCAGCAAATTAATAAGAAAATATGTAAGCATCATTACGTCCGCATCACAATTTGGAATAAACATGTTAATGAGGGAAGGGAGGTAGGGATCGTAAATCATTTAATTTTACTTCAAAGTGCAGCCCTCTGTGAAAGAAGTGCTTCTCGTCAAAGAAAAACAGAATTTCCTAGGATAAACATGTACAAAAATAAGAGGATGGAGAAGAGTGAAGGGGAAAGTGGCAAAAGGGAAAAATAATTTTCCACTGAAATTTCACAACACTCTCTCTGCCCTTCTATACAACTTTTAATGTGTTCAAAACGGTGGCAAATTTTTTCTCTCGAGATGACATTAATAATACTTGTCATCTCATCATCATCATCACTCCGGCAAAAGGCCTGTCGTGGATGCTCTCATTACGATTTTTGTCACTACTCATCAACATGACGTGCATATTTTTACAACGGTCTATTTCGGCAGCCTTTTGCAAAAAAGTAGCGACTGCTCAGGTTGATACAATGACAAGGCATCATTTCCCTTAGCCTACGGACATTTCAACAGCCTATTGCACTCTTGTTGTAAAACAGATGTATACAATACGCGTCCTAGTGCAGAGAGTAAAAAATACGTGGATTCAAAACGTACACAGCGGAAGGAGCAACACTCGTTGAATTAATGACCTTGGTGCTTACCGTGTGCCTCATTCGGTCGGTGACTCTTCTCTCTTTGTGTGAAGAGAAATCCTCTGAAAATGTCTTTTGATGAAATGAGATGAGAGGGAAAGCTTCACAGGATTACAGTCGTGTATATATGTACACTCGTATATTTGTAGTCGTTTCAAGCACGTAATAATAATCTCTTGGTAGAGAGAGATGAAAACCGCTGCGATTCTTACAACCCGGTTTTCCCTCTTCTGCCTTTCCTGCTGGGCTTGTGTGTGTACGCCTTCCTCTGGATCTTGCATGCAGAATTACACAGGCTAAACCTTTGGAAACATTCCTTCCCGTTTGAAACGCAAAAAATGGCGACTCGCATTTCACGTTAGTTGCACACAGCTCTAAAATTATTGCGGAACGCACTCGCTCTCTCAATCTTCCTTTCTATTGTCTTGTTGTATTGCGACATATATTCATTAGGTTCACGCACGTTGTTCCTGATAACTTATATACCCTTTGGAGTTACCAGTGTAGACCCTTCTTCAAAAATATCTCATCTCCTGTTTTTCTCCGTATTATATACATTTATTACAAGACATATGCGGGATGTGTGGAGCGGCGGTAGCGGTAGTGGCACAAGTTCCAAGGAGGAAGCGAGGCAAGACCCACAAGTTGGTGGAGTATCATGATGAAAGTCTGAAATGGAGAGAAAGTCTCTCTTCTCTCTACACATCTTCGTCGTTTCCTCCTTTCCTCAGCCTTCTCGACTCGCTTTTGCCAAAAAAAACAATGCAGTGTGTACCTTCTTATTGGGAGGAGAGTAGTGATGAAAAGTACTGCTAATATCATATTACTGCATTCCTCAAAAATTCTCGGCAAAATATCGTTGTTTGAAATCAGTATGCGTATCATATCTTGACTAGCTTCACGACTTATTATATCACTTTTGCTTTCCCTTCATATTTTTCTCCGGGAAAAAAATTTCATTGCACGGTGAAAGGAGCATGTTGGTGGAGTTGAAGTTACGTAAGCCACACAAACTGGTTGTGTAAATCCACGTATACTTGTACATCACCACATATATTATATCTTATGATGTAAGTACGAAGATGTCTGGATGTGGTAAGAGAGCCAGTGATGCGTTTTTGTAAACTCGAACCAACAGCAGAAAAACCGTCGCCGACAGTAGACAAGCAAGTCTAGCATTCACAGAGTGAAAGCAAACATGGTCATAGATAGTTTTGGAGAAACCTGCTGATAAGGGCTCGTCCCAAAAACTAGTTGAAGAATCCAGACAGAGCCGGCGAGTGCCGACCTGCACACAGTTCGTTATCGTATTGTGCGGTTTGATTGTATGGTAGACAGACATAAAAGTAGTTCGGAGAGAAGGTCTCCACTACTTTTGTTAGCTTCAATCCAGCAACGAGCATTGTGCGTAACTTCCCACAAAACGGTTGATGGTGTAAGATGACGTTAGAGTAGGCGGTGGACCTTGCTATTCGTTGTGGACGATTTCATAAGTGTCATTTTAAAATGTCGACGGCCACTCATGAAAAGCCTCGAATGGACTCTTCAATTCACACAAGGCATCAAGAAGTTGTGTTAACAGGAAAGCAAACATTTGTGAGGCTTTTCAGCTGGACCTAAATTTGATGCTGGTATTTTCACACTGGAAAATCGTGTGGACACGTACATTTGCAGTAAGTAACACATGCTTTCGATCCAGCAAAATGTCCATATTCCAATCATTAGAACAAGGGTTGTCACAAAACCTGGTCAATATATTTCCAACAACGTGAAACAAATTGTCGACCAGTTGAAATACCAGAGGAAAAAATGTATAAATCCAACACTGTTTATTTATACTTTTTTCTCCCTGTGCTATTCATCAGTGTTGTACATGGTGCCTGATGTACAAGTTCACATGTACATCAGGCTTTACATGTGAACTTTCACTTTCCCTCACATTTAATCCGGAGATCTAAAAAGTATAGCAGAGATCGTTGTATGCTTTCACCAGAAAGCGACCAAGCTTTGCGTCTCATCAAGCCATGGCCACGCTCTTCCACTCCTCGAACACGGCTCTCCACGCATTCGCTGGTTGTGAGATGTATCGCCATCAACATGATAATCTGTGATGCATAAAAGCTCGCACAACCAACCTCGGACTCTGAAAGCCAGCTAATGCACTCCGTTTTTTTGGGGTGTTCTAAAAAGTGTCCGTAAACTTTCTCTTCAAGCAGCTCTCTTTGATTGTGTAAAAAGCAAGCAACAAGGTATTCTTTAGCGTACTGCTAAATGTGATCGATACAATTTCAATGTATGTATTTCAAATAAAATTCGCGACCTGTAAAAAACATAGACGCAGAAGCTTGTGCTTTTCATCCCAAGAATGATCAACCCCATTCACTCTGCTGGTATTATCATGATCATCATCATTTCGCAGAGTGTAGTAATAAAGTACACTCTCAAAAAATGGAAGTCTTCTCCCTGAATAATGTGGTGATGGTGGTACACTTTGGTGTAGTCTATGGTGTGCAGGCGTAATGAATAGCCTTTTTTGTGCCAAAAAATGGTTCCCTCTGCTCCACTTGGATGTTTGATATGGATGCGCGTAGGTTTTTGAAATTCGAATAAAAACCTACATTCATCCCTCATGAGAGATGAACTATCTTTCACTGCTCAAACTAGCTCGTCCACACAATATACAATAAAAACATTGGAAACATTGTGCCACTTCACTGTTTTAGCTTTATGTTGTAGCCGTTCCACATTGCAACTTTGACAGCAACCTAAACCTCCTCCACGTGTGTGAGACAGTGCGTTATTCCGAGTTTACAACGGCAGTAGTACGAAAAGGGTATTTTCATGAAAATATACCTGCTGCGTACGACTTGGGCGAATGCCGAGTTGGCAATCCACTTTTTCATAAAAGAGAGAAAAAACCCTCTTTCTTAAGTGTGGTGTAGTGGTGCATTTCCCCCACAAAACTTGTAGGCGTTCTCTGAACGTGAATTTTTTTTTCCTTTTTCAGAAAGCATTGAAATTCATTAAATGAGAAAAAGTTTACTGCTAAACCATTGCATCATTACCATCATCTCGGTGGCGAACCCGGGTAAAAAACAATTTCCCCCGAATGAGGGTATGAGGAGCAGCAAACATCATTTCATTCTATTATCATTGCTGCGTAAACGAAAGCTGTGTATGAATGTTAATGAATGCATTAAAACAGAAACGTGTGGACCCAACTCTTTCATTTACGGATCTTATACGAGATCCTCATTGAAAACATTAGATGGAGAGAAAGCAGAGAAAGTGTGCTCAAAGCAAAATAGGAGATATTTATACAAACAATTTCCGTATTTGCATGTCGGGAACGAGATTTAAGCAGAGATTTGCACTCTACACAAATAAGTTGGAGTTTAGTCACCTGAAGTGAAAAGAAGATGAACTCCTAATAATTGAAACAGATCTGGAGTCCATGTCCTGCAAGCTGAATCACTATCAAAGAACGTACGACGAAGTATCTATTGAATTGTCGTTATCCGTGTATCCTCATAAAAATAGGACTAGACGTTCATCATCTGTATTTGTGCATCGTCACCGCCCCCATAGTATGATAATATTCCATTCAGCTTCCGCGTTTTGGGTTTGTTATAACTTATAATGTTTGAATAGAATAGAGAAAACCTCATGTATGGGAAGAAGGGAGAGAAAGTCAAGAGAGCTCTTTTCGGTGGTAAACTAGAGTAAAGATCTTCATTCTAGCTGAATGGATTCGAGTTTTGTTTGCATTAACTGCTAATACACAGGGATGTATGCATGTTTGTAATGCAAATGCTGAAAGACTACAGCGGATTCCCCTAGAGAGGCTTCCGTGTGGATAAGGGTGAGAAGAGCACAATAGATAATCTATGGTCGTTTCCCCCGTTCCGTGTCATTTTGAGTAATTCATTGACTCCCAACAATCTTTAGAAAGGAGGCTAGACAATCTCACCACTTCCCCCTCCTCTTCCGACTTTTCACTTCTTACTCTCTTTCTCAAAAGAGAGTGTGGATGAAGCTCCGGACCCGATGAAGATTATTGCTGTACAATAAACTTCTAATATTTCATTGTTAGTGTGGATTTCGATAAAAGGGAACAAAACCACCGCTCCAACGACGCCTTCTCAACTCCAGTGCTTTTTGATTATTATGATAAGTTTTAATTATCTCATCCAGGTTGCCAGCATGCATACAAATATTTGTAGATGGACACGGTGGTTGGGGGAGGGGTGGGGTGCTTGAACAAATTGTGCGTTTCCTCTGAATTAAATTGAATTAAAATGTACACAAGCTCTCGTACAATCGCATGGTTGAATTCAAAAGGATATGTATTTGTGTGGGGGGAAATGATGAAAATAATTTGGCTTCTTTCTCTTTCTCTAGACAGGAGGGAATGGTCGGGTGCCAGGTGCGTTTCTTCATCTTTTGTCTATTCTGTAATATATGAGGCTGAAATTGTAAGGAAATTCATATGGTAATGGAAATGCATAATGGTGGCATCACCATCATCCTTAGAAAATCCAATGAAAAACCTTGTCTCTTTCTCTGCAAATCTCGAGGTGATGATGATTACTCGAGAGGAGTGTGAAAAGGGGAGCGAAAAAAAGCAGGATATTTTTTTCTGGGAATACCGCGGGAGGCGGATATGAGATACTGTCATCACGTATTACTAAACACTTGGCAAAATCCCCCTCGTTTTCCAAGATTCATCTCGCGCTCACATTACCTTAAATACGTGGAAGTGAAAGGGAATTGAAGGAGGGCCTAAATTTTTCTATTTACCGACTCCGGAAGTTCAATTTCTTTTACAGGTAGTGTGTATATAGGCGCCGTAAATTGCACGGTGTAATCGAATTCTGATTCAAAGTTGTTATATATTCATAAAAAGATCATTAAAAATTTAACGAAGTACCAAATACGCATCTTTTCCTAAAGAATCAAGTTGGCGTTAACTGTGTACGTCTAGCCTGCTGTCAATGCAAATAATAAAGACATCTGAACCAATCAATGACTTGTAGGTGACTGAAACCGAGAAAAATGTACAATGAGCTGAATTGGCATGCAGTCTGTTTTTGAAAAAAAGTTTAAAAACCATCATTTCGATGTGTTGTTGCAGAGCACCCGATTCGCATCTTGAATTAAACATGTTTGACCACACTATTTGAGTTGGACATCCAATAATAGTTTTTTGGTAAACGGGTTTTTTCAAGTAGTCTATTCTAAACATCGATGTGAAGGGTTTGATAAGAGTAAGCAATTTTCCTTTCATTGAAAGTAAACTCGCCAAGCCGAGCTGCTAAGAAAAGGGTAAGAAAATAACAAATACAAAAACTAGTATGGTGCAAAAAACATTTTACTCGTGATAACCGCAAGTCCAAGCTCGAAGAACAAGTTTATTATACTTTGAGCAACAAATAGAAAAAATAAAGTTGGAAGAGCGAAGACGATGATACTAGTCGCTATACTTTTATATGAATTGTCTACCAGTTTCATTGTCCAATATCAAAATGGAAAAGAAAAAATATATCGGTAAGGCTAGACCAAGGAATAAAAGGAGGATGAAAAGGATAGAAAAAGTAAAGTTTCGATTTCGAAGATTTATGTGAGCTGGAGAAATCAATTGTTTAGACTTTGTTCTCCGTTTTCCCGGCTCACGCCTTTTATTCACATTATCCCCTTTCGGCGCTCCTTTCACTTTTTGTCCGTCTCTCTTCCAGCCTCATGCCATTCCACGTACGCACAACTCATGACTTCAGTCCCAGCTCTTATTCTTTCGAGAGCTAACTGTCCCATCGGTTGAACACAGGGAAAGTGGATGGAAATGGAGGAAAAATCATTCAATTCACCATCCACATGACGAAATACATGAACAATACACACAACTCTTTCCAAACCACGCATGTCGTAGCATGCTTTGGACATTTCACAAACATGAGATATAAACACGCTTACAGAGGTTGAAGTGGATTCTATAAAAATCGCTTGATTGGGAAAAAAATGATATTGAAATCACAATACAAAACGGACAGGACTTTCTACGCTACTTTCTTCCATCACCTCAGCAAATGCTGAAATTTACACCATCATTTCACAAATTTCACGAATATTTCACATCTGTCTCTCACGATTTGCGTTATGGAACGAGGCTGCACTTAAACAAAGCATAATAAAAATACAAAAGAATATGTGTCATGTCCTCGAGAAACGTCCCGCTTGTCAGACTCAGGCATGCATCTTTGTCCCCTCCATTTAGCGGAATACCACTGCATCTATTTTGACAAAGTCGTAATTCATTAGAGCTCCCGACTCACATGGCAAATTACACCATCCTTTTGTTAGCCTCCTAACCGACAGTTTTCGCAGTGTGTGAAGGATGATGCCTCCATAATTTGCATTGGCCCACATAGTCATCCACTATGGATCCATGAATTAGTAACGTAATCATTGTAATTGAATTCGTCCCTGGGTCTGCGCCTATTTGCAGAGCGACAAATCACACATGACGGCTGACACATTGATGCGCACAAAAAGTCATTCCTTTTTATATTATTATTCTCCGCAGTGGCAAAGCGAACAAAACCACACAGGTTTGATTGATGCTCTGAATTTTCTCTTTTCCAGCTCTGGTCCGCCTACGTCCCTTGCGGTGCTCAACATTTAGATGGTAAGGCACTCATTCTTATGCAATAAACCAATAATTCATCACCGAGAGTTTACATAAACGCTTAGTATGTAAGTTATCTTATTTATGTGCGGCATGCAAACTTCACTCTATACATGCGTATATTAATTAATTATTAATCTGTTACCTTTTTCCACAGCTGTGCAGCTAACCTTAGAGCAAATAGACGTAATTCGTCGGTTGAGTGAAAAATATTCTCATGCCTTAGAGTTTGTAACTTCGTCACAAGGTAAGGACAACATTGCGAGTTTACATAACTTTCACTCCGAGCATTTCACAAGCTTTATATGGTTTTGCTGCTCACTACATCCATTTGGTCTCCGTCAAATAATTGATTCCAGTGTGTAAATACGATGTAATGAGCTGCATATTTGCCATCATCATTTCCGTGTACACAGTGTCGAACTTTATAACTCTGCCAGTTTGCGACGATGAAAGAGAAAGGCCGGATATAAAATACAGGCGTGAATAAGGGTTAAGACGAACATTTCTCTGGGTATTGCATACTTTCCGTGTTTACTTTAGCTTTGAATGTGATTTCACTCTCATTCTTTCTCTCACATACGTAGAGAAAGCGGGGGTTGGGAGTGTGAGAGAAAGTGAATGCCACCACAAAAGTTTATTACTTATAATGGTTTACTTTTCTGACGGCTATAGTGGTAATAATGATTATGGTTCAAGGAGCTCTCTCTTGTATGCTGTGTAACGTCCTTTTGTGTAAATACGTTAAATCTCCATCCTCTCGTTGCGTTTTCCAAGAAAGAATAGCAACTCGACCGAATCGCTCTCTCACTCCAGCCAACCAATTCTGGTGGCGGTGGATGATGAGAGACAAAGAGAGAGAAAGATGTTTGTAAAAGGGAGAAAAGAGGGGACGACGACGAGAGGACGATGAAGGAGAAAAGAAAGTGGAAAGAAAAGTGGGTTAAGTGGAAATCCACATTTTATTCCTTTACTCCTCTCCTCTTGTTGTTCAGCTCTCTTGAGTGTGAACCTCGAGAAAATTTCTAACAATAAGAGATTTTCTTTTCATTGCCACCATATCCTCGAGCTGCGTATGTTCGTAGGAGCCTCACCATTTTCACTTATTATACATACACTTTACGTCGTGAGCTGCTCCTGGCGCCTCCTTCACTCCCATTTTTGTTGTCACACTCTCGCACACAATGTGTGAGGACCATCACCACCACATCAGTAACAAACCAGAGAGAGTGGTGAAGAATGGGGAAAAGTCTGAATGGATTTTCGGAGATAGGAGCACTTTGCAACAAACCATTATTATGTATACATTTTGTACAATTAATGCTCGGAAGGAGAAATTCAATTGTTTGCCAATACCGTCGTGCTGAAGGGGTACTTTGAGTTAATTAAGAAAATGGGCAACGTGCACTTTGGTGGTGCTCGATGGAAAATCACAAAGGAAGTCTCTTGTTCAATGGCGAGGAACGGAAAAGGCTAGGGCTTCTCCGGAGTAGGTACTTATCTGTACACATCTTCCAGAAAAGACTCCGTGAGCCATTGGAGTATGTATTTTCATTTTAAAGGATTTGATGGAGGAACGATGTATGGTCTTTAAATAAGTAATTGCAAAATTGTAATTTACAACACTGTAATTCATTTTCTTACAACCGTTTTCCAAGACAAGTGCGGAACTCTACTGGCCTCTCCTCGGTAGTCCGCAGATGTAGAACTAATGTATGCCGTAACATGATTACAAGAACATGCTAAGCGTCTTATCGACGACGAGTATTTTAGGTGTTTTCTCCGCTCGTACTAAAATGAGCCGCTTACAATATATCACGTCTATTTTAGTGAGCATTTGTGAATGTCGAGTGTACTTAAGAACTTATTTCCAATACTTAACCACGACCAGTCTTATGTACCTTAGGAGGACGTAAATGTTCCATAATTTTGTAACGCAGTTGGAATCTTGCCTAATTAGCAACTCATCGAGATGGATTCTACTCGATATTTATAGGCCGTTCTTAAATGAACGTAGTGTAATTTAAATAGCATTAAAAAACTTCGAAACGTGGTACATTCAACGAAAAAGGTAGTGAAAGAGAGGCACCGAAATTAGATTCCATTTTGATTCTCATTTCACAATAAAGGGAAAACGCAAGTTTCATACGCAGAAGCTTCTCTTCACGCTTTAGTGGAGTGGTGAAAGCAAAAGAAAGGTGAGTGTGCGGGTGTTCAGTACGATCTGGATGCGTAGTTTATATTAACGAGTGGTACAGCATATTTTGCCTGCCCTCCGGTAAACATGTTCATAAATACGTTGCATTTGCTTTCACTTGTATTCATCACAATATCGCATTCTTTCATTTCCCAACCACAGTCATCGTCTTCGTGTACATTCGTTATTAGGAGAGTCGTAGTCTCCGGTTTCCTCGCATCGTGTCGTTTCACTCATAGAATGCCACCTCGACGTTACATGCATGATTAATGTAATTTGGCCAAACGAGTCCTCTGAGGAAGTGCAAGAGAGATGCTTTCCCCAGTGGCAGTAACTAAAGTGAGAAGGGGGGAACTGAACCTAGCGTATGTAGTAGTTACGCTTCCAAATACGAAAGCATAAGCCACCGTCATTGAATATGCATCTAAGATAATTTCTCTTGGAAAATGTGTCTTGCTCCGCTCAATGCGTGTACATTGTTCAGGAAGGCGTGTGATGTGAAAGATGTAGAAAAGAAACTGTCAACATATCCTCTGTATCTTCGTTTCTCTTGTGCACAAGTACGTAAGTACTAGTGCGGAGTGACAAGTGAAATGTGCTGATTCCCTTGTATGTAAAGCGTACTCCACATCAAAGTTGTACACTGCAGGGAGATCGAGAAAAGACTGGAGAAAGTTTCTCTCCGTCGTCTTGTTGGCAACAATTTAATGTTCTCCACACTCCTCTGTGAGGGAAGACGATCATTAAGAAGTATCTCGTGGAGAAAAGTCACCTTTCACGAACACTTTCACCATCACTGGCAATCTGTAAGTAATCATTTCGTCGAGAGAAATAGTTTCTAGCAGACGGCATACTTCTCACTGGTCTCGACGGATCAGCTTTTCCACTTCTTGATTCTGAAACACTCTGCATACACGCACCACGACTCGTGTAGCGTAACATGTTTTCCCCACTTTCTCCGTGTGCCTAGCTGCTGTGGCTAATTTACTTTATAAAAGTAAAACATTGTATCATTTCTTCTTGGGATAAACAAACCAGAGAAAGTCTGCAGGGAAGAAAGAGTTGAGAAGGAAGTTCTTTTACGAAGGTGCAAATTTTCTCATGAAAACATGTACCTAAAACGATTATAACTGTGTACGCTCATTCTTTGCAAACACACAGTGGATGTCATTTTTGGGTGCAGTACTACTTTCAGGCACTGCTTTAGTGAGAGAATCACAGAAGGATGAGTTTTGAGGGAGAAGGGAAACTCATCTTATCTCTTCCTCGCTCACTTCATTATTTCCAAGTTGGATGGACGCCAAATAGGAAGGGCTTTTAAAATGAAACTGCATTATACGCACATTCCCCTCTCTTTTATTCGCAGTGCCTCTTGGCTGCCCTGTTTATGATGGAAGACCTCATCATGTGGTTTCCCCCACTTTTTTCACAGCTTTTTTCTTACCCGCCACAGATACTAATTCGCTGAGATATGGTGGCAAGTGGTTATTTAAGAAAGTGTATTGTCAACAAGAAAAAAATGAGTCAAAATG
>JAHZMW010001782.1:0-34211 GCA_027743745.1 Alloscopus bannaensis | reverse complement strand
TCGTGTTGATGGAATGTACAATCTGATAAAGCATGAAACGAGTTCAATATTACTGTACACGTTTGCCGAGTTTAAACCTGAATTATATTAGTATTTCATTATATTCACCATCATTCAATTTCTACTTGAAACAGAATACCACGATTGGCTCGAACGAGTTTCCTAATTGCGTTGTCTGGAGTCAGCATAGTTTAAAGGAAGGACAAAAGTCTTGCAACGAAAAGCGAATTTTTAAGAATGATATAAATTATAAGCACTTGTCGTCATGCAGTACGCTGTAGTAAACGTTTATAAACAAAACGTTTACGTCAGGGTCACATAAAAGCCTTGTCTAATGTCTACTTTTCCGGCCCATCACTATCACTCTTGCAGTCATATCTGTACTGGAGCGTTATTTCTCATTTTTTTTAGTGCGCATCAGTCTTAAAGTTAATTTACATTTCATCAAATTCTTTTTTTTGTCGTACCTCATCTCACACTACGCATTGCTGCATTCGGTTCACAACGAAATCACCACTCAGCAGGGCATAACAAGTTCGCGGATGCTTGTCGCATTACTGTTCATAATATATACGTATGTATGTAACTAATTCTGCCGGCATAACAAACTGAAATATGTAGCACAGAAAATTTTACAATCTGCGAAAGCTACGGAAGCAAGCCCACGAGGACACAGAATATGGTGTGGATGAATATACTATACGTTTAGAGTTTACATTTGTCCTGTCCGTTCTTCACACTCAAACTTTAGTGTTGCTGCAACACAAGATACGCAGACTGTTTGGATGCTAATGATGGTGATGATGCGACTATTGCATAAACATTAACTGTGGGTGTAGCCATTACTCATATGAAAATGGCTAGGATTCTTAGAGATATGTGCTTGAGTTGAATAGTGCTTATATCTACCAACCTTTGCAACATCTGCGTATTTGCAAGCCATCCTGCCGCTGGAAAACGCAAAAAGTTTTTTGTGTACCATGTATGATAGGAGAATGTAAGTTAGTTTTTGTCGACTAGAAAAGGCGTCATATAATATTGATACTAACCAGTCTCCACAGAACATACAAAGTAGACAGTTCCACATACACGTTGGAAAAAAGTGAAGTACTTGTTGTAATGTCAATATATCTCACTTCATCATCGCCGCACACTAGCCAAGCCATGTGTTCATAGGATTCCATTCCATGCATCGTTAGTTTACCGATATAGTACGTGCACATATAAGGATCACTGTAGCGTGAGACGCATATGTTTCCAATCTTTATGATTACTGCATTGCAATACACAAGTCCGTCTGTTTTTCGTAGTTGTTTTTTCTCTGCATTTTATATGAAGCGCACATGCGGTACGAGTCCTACATATTTCCCATAATATTGTTTGTTTTAATACAAATATTCTGTGCATTTAATGTACACACATGTGTGGAGTATGCTGTGTACAAAGTTGATCAACTATGAAATGTAGGTATTTGCTTTGAAGGAGAAACTGTTTAGCGACTAAACAGGAACAAGTTCTTCGACTCCACACAACTAAGAATTTTAGTCAGTCTCATAATATTCTGTTTTGTAACAAATTGCCTTTCAATACGCTGTTCACAACGTTTTGTATCTTATATTTTGACGTTTGTGTTTGTGCAGAGTAGGTATCCCGAGAACAGAGAAGCGTGTGACTGTGACACATTCGAGAATCTATCTTTTACTTACGCCTTAAATCGTAATGAGAAGCACATCCGTGATTGACATTGGTAGTTACATGTACGTGGAAGAGATTTAATTGCATTTTACGAGGCGTACATGCATACGAATTGTGAAGTGACAACCATCCTTTAGGCATTGGAAAATATATGCAGAGAATCCGCTTCATCGAAAATCGAGCCATTGAAAATTCAACAGGTGAATGTTGAACAGGTCATTCCTGGGAATTATACATACAACAAAAACCAAGTCTTCAATTTTGGCTTGTAGAATGCACAGGAAAGAAAATTCAGAAAGCTGGAGTAGAGCATACAGGCTGCATTAGTGACTGGTTTAGAGCTCTTTTTATATTATCCCTGTTTTATTTTACGCATTTTCAGAGAGGACAAAGGCAGGTGACAGGGAGGAGTTAATTAATCTGTTTAGCTATTCTGTCTTTGATTAGCAGTTGAAAATCAAGTGTTTATGTCTAATGTTTTTCATGAGGATATTATGCCGTAGTTAGTGACAGTAAAGGTTCATCATCATTCAATTTAGCATATTATGTTACGTCGCTCCACGGCTGCTTCATTTTCTGAATTATTGAATAGATGGTGTTGTCAAAGCCGGGCCTGAGTTTAATTACCGAGCTGGGATACAGTGTGTACCTTTTCCATGTTTTAGTGTGATTGATAATATTTCATTACTCACACATGGGATTTATCCTTGTACGTACGTATAATAGCTGAATACAGGATTTGTGAGTGCTGAAAGTGCCAGTTTTATTGACGACCAACTGCATTCCACGGCAAGTCATTTAATCAGCGAAGCCCGAGTATGAAAACAGATAAAAGTATAAATTTACACTTTACCGTCAGAAATTTGCGTACAAAGTCACTAGTTTACGTAGATTATTAACAATTAAAACTGTTTCGGCATTGGGATGAAAGTGTTGTAGGAGCAGTGATTCGACCCAGTTCTAAACGCAGTGTTTCAGTGTATGCGTTTGTAGTGTTGGACTGACAAAAATTAAGTAGATCTTTGAATATTTTAACTATCCTTCGGAAACGATCAAAGCGAAGGAAATGGAGATGGATAAGACGAACAGTGGTAGCGGCAGGCAGCCGCAGTCTTCTACAACAATAATTCCGCTCGAGTCCAGCAATGATAGGTCGCACTTACATACTTCGGGAATTGCGTCATGTAAGACAAATCTCTTTTCAAGATTGTACACTTTTTTGCATTTTGCATAAAACTTGCATTAAATGCGATTGGCTAACGTATTGAATAATTCCTTTTGATAGTTATTCCATTCTAACACTTTTTAAACGTTACTCTGCATGGCGTGTGGAATTGCTTTAAAGAACTGCCAATTTTAATATTGCGATGCAGATTTCATGCCTCAAAGCTAATCTGCATTGAAGTACAGTAGGCTCGGGTGAAAATGGCTTTCCTAAAGTGATTCAAATCTAAATCGTGGCTTTACAAAACTAAATTGCTTGAGTAATTGACTTTAACGTAGCAGGTATGTGTTATAATTTCACGATAAATCACGATAAACGTCAAAAGTGGAAACGGATAGCACTGTTTTTAGAGTTGGCACTCAATGAGTCCAGCCCAGAGATGGATTTCGACTTAAAAATACACACAATACAATTTACTCGTGTCCATGCACATTTCGGGATTTCACTGTGAGTAAGTAAATGAAGTCGACAATGTCGACTCGACATTGTGTGAAGTTTATATTGCCTTTCGCATTGGTTTCGTGCAAGAGTTAAAAGCAAACAGAAGCAACACATTTTGTTATTGCGACAGTGCAATCAATCGAATAGCTTGCCTTTCACATTCAACCGGATACGTCTTTGCGCAAGCACGAGAGAGTTGTGCTTTTGGTTTGGGAGTGTGTTTCGCAAAATAAGAAAAGCAACAGTAGGAAAAAAATCGAGGGGGATGACTCAACACAAACTTGCTTTCTTCTCTGTAGAGACAACTCACCGGTGTGAGATTGACGGGTGAAATCCCTAGCTGACCCGAAAATGTCTTGAAAGTTGACTTAGTCTCAAAGTCTCAATTCCCTTTCCATTGTTTTCCCCTTTTGTATTGGACCGGAACATTGGAAGTAAATCATTCCTTACACATTCCTCCTGTCTCCCTCCTCCTTTGTTGCTGGGTTGTGTACTCGTACTTTATTCTTTTCCTTACAACAAAGTTTTCTCTGCGCGTACATAATTTATACAGTTGTATTTTCCGAAACTTACAGATTCGAGAAAGAAGATTCATTTCATACAGGATTGTTTTCCAACTGTCTTGCATATGAGCCTGTTTATTTCTCTGGTTTCTGCCATTTAAACTTGTCGTCAGCCTTTGTCTGTTGTCTTGTATAAATTACTTGAAAAAATAAATGTGTGACACAACTGACTTCCTAAATTATACTATACATATTTGTCTGCCACCCCCAAAGACTATTTCACTATTGCCATACAGTATACCCAAAATACAGGAAGAAATACACAGGCATATGGCAGCTACAATGGACACGAGATCATTTGTTTCTTGGAAGCGTGTACAAAAGAAAAGTTTGTTCCACTTGTAGCTAAACTGACGTGAATGTGGTATGAGATATGCACAGATATCCTGTACTTTTACCTATTTCAAGACTGTAAAGATAGATACAAAGTACATTGGAGACAACAAGGAAAAGATTCGTTGTCTGTAAGTGCTGATAGGTAGTTGAGAAGTGGTGAATTATTAGCTCTCCGTTTAAACAGAGTATAATCAAAAGCTTTGGAAAATGGGTACGGGAAAGGTTGGCTTGCACTAGTATCATATTTCAGTGGGTGGTTCCTCCCTCAAAAGTTAGTGGAAGTGGAGTGGATGGAAATGTAACTCAATAAATTATTCTGATTACGCTAGTCGAAACTTGGAGAAAATAGGTTCTAGCACTAGCTGTATTCAATGTACGAAGTGTATTGACTTTCTTGTGATTCGTCAATAATAAAATGCTCACTGCCACTCACTTGGTTTTCATTTAATTATCAGCAGCTTGCTTCAGGCCGACGGAAATGAAGAACATGACAACCCTGCCTAATGGTTGATTATGTGTTTCGCGAAAATGTGGAAATGCTATGACTTAGATTGCTGGGAAGAGAGCCAAAATGTCCTTCCATTTGATTATATACCCAGATGTCATCTAACGTCAAGTTTTTGTCAGCTATCAGCAAGGGTTAAGAGTTGGAAATCAAAAAGCGGCATGCTGTATGCGTATTGTTCTCCCCATGTCTGCAATCAATCAGGATCAAGATAAGAAGAAACATTTTTCCGCGATAGGAGTAAATTATGTTTACACATTGTCATTCAAAAACATTCATTTTATTGACTGACCAATGGTTTTTGTGGACGTGGGAATTTTCTTTAGTCGAGTATCCAAAACACAAATATCGCTATTCAGACAGCAGTTTAATTTACCATAATTACGATGTCACGATGTCAAAGGTCTAATTGTAAGAAGAGCGCATATGACAAAACTGATTAAGAATATGTGTATTTTTTGAAAGATAAAGTTGGACGCAAGTCGTGTGAAAATCCATAAAACCTTGAGACGAAGCACTACAATTACTCGTCAATGCTTACTCACCAGTGTGTCGTGAATACTTTAAATTATGTCTTCCCTGAAGCAAACGATGCATTGAAACTCACCTATTGAAAGCATGAGAAGCTCGGTTTATATTCACAGAGACTCTTAATGAGCTAATTTGCTCCAACTATAGCTCTATGCGTGTAACCTTGTGTCATCTTAGTGTTTGAGCCGCAGTTCTGCTCTGTGGTTTTCTTGCTTGTTAGTTTCATACTAACCTAATACTGTACGCTTGTGATGTATTTAAGTCTGCAAATTTATTTCAAATTAAACTTAATTTAGTCTTTGTATATCTGCTTCCGTGATCAGACCAAGAGTCACCAGGCATAAATCATGTTGTCAGCCAATAGTGGTGCTGTCAATTTACCGCAGGAAAATAATGTGGCTTGAACAGACAATGTGGGTGTATTTTATTATGCTAAGCGTACAACAACAACCTTAAGATAAGCATTAGACTTTTAGAAGAAAAACAGCCAAAGTGTGGAGCTAGATTTTCTTGCAGTTTTGGAACGTGAGTATATGCCTGTTGATGTTTTTAGTGGATCTCTTTTATAGGCATCATTAAACATGAGGCAAAAGTGTAAGCACGTAAGCACAACTGCAGTTTTCTTGCGTTCTCAGCCCATTCTTTTCTTCGTAGTTTTTCCCGTGTGGCACATAGGCACTTGTAATGATTTTCTTTTCCTGACGTTTACAGCATGTTGTTACTTTCAACAACCATACCATAAAGTGCAGGGCTTATTATTTCGTCTCGTTGAAAACTTAATTGGTTGACCCAATTTTGCTGATTGCACATTATCCTTTTGCAAGTACTGCTTTGAGAAAAATCAGAAATGTGATTACCTAATAATGGCATTCGTACTATGTAAATAATCATAGAACTTTATGTATGAGGTATCTGCTCTCCAAGCTGCTCAGAATTCCATTTCACTTATTTTTCACAAAAATGCTTTTCGTCTTTCAAATTCTTGTATTTAAATGAGGAAAGGAAAATACTCAACTCACGAATGGACGTAGTGAACACGAAGAACGTATTGATATAGGATTATTATTAAGATTTTTTTGCCCATGTATGAAGCTTGAGGCTGTAATATAGTCGAGGTTTTTTTAATGGAACTGCTGAATAAGATGAATGCCCCGAGGTCTCCTTCTCCTATTGACATCGTCAGAAAACCAATTGGAATTGGCAGCGTAAGCCGATTCAGAAATCAAACCAAAGCTAGCCTTTTCAATTCCCAGCTACTACATGTCATTTACTTGGACTCTCTCGAGGAATCTTTCTTTCTTTCTGCACACAGTGAAAAGGAAAATTGGCGAGCTCAGAGCAGCAGCAAACAATTATCAAAATGAGGATGAGTAACGATACAGTTCTTTGCTTCTACTCCTCGTCGAATGCACAGCACTCAGGTTAAAATGCTGTGGGAGGCTCACATTTATTTGTTTCGTGGTCTTACTACGAGTGCAGCACACGTTGCACATGGGACACGGGTTAAATGCACAACACACTTACGATTATAGCTTTTTCTTCATTTTTTTCACTGATGAACAATGCTTGCTCACACTAGAGTGATACTTACGCTCTGTGCACCACTCTGCTGGAAGAACCCGAACTCCCTGTGGACAACTTTTTCCTTTGTCTATTTACTTCTTGATCTTTCATACACGGAGCGTAGCTTTCTATTTTCTTGCGGAAAAGCCTTTCGCCTTCTTTTCCATGAAGAAAGAATTTTTAAGCAATGCTGCTCAGAATTCCTGGTATAATGTGCGCCGCTCTTTACCATCCAGTCTCAAAATGGATTCAGTCTCTGAAACATGAGTAGACTGGAGGAATGCAACGAATGTGCAAATATTAATGCATACATTTGGAAGGGAGGAATAGGCCGGATTATCTGCTCGGAGAAAGACACACGACATTACATTTCATTCCCCATTTCACTCTTATTGTTCACGCAAATTTTCAAGAAATGAGGCTTTCAAATGCAGGCTTAGCTGGGGGAACGCCAACGTCTCGTTTCTCTCCAGAGGCCAACCATTCCTGTAAGAAATCATGCAGAGTAGAACACTGCTCACGGAGGAAAAGTCGGCTTAAAATGTTCGCAATATCTGAAACCAGGCTCGATGCCTGGATGCGACAGGAAATTATGGAAACAGAATAGTCTGAAAACAATAACGATAACGAGTCACAGTACAAGGAAGGAACGTAAGGTATGAAATGAATGCGCAATAAAGGCGAGCCAGGTCATGATCAAAATTGTGCATTACCGCGGTGTCGAAAGTGACTCGAAATATGACATTATTTATTTTACTTTCCCACTCCTAGAAATCTTTAGTGTATTAATCTTGTGTCAAGAAACCCCTTTTAATCTTCATCATCTCTCTCACACACACACACACACTACGGTTTCTCTACTGTTTCTTCCAAGTTGTGCTCCTCGCACAATGATGTCGCACGGGATGAGGAATATTGCGGATAAAAAAGCAATTTTCACAAGATATGAAGCGTTTCATTAGGAAGAAAGAGAGAGTGTGTTTTCTTGTGAGAGGGCCAAGTCAAATAATATCCTAAATGAAATACGAGACACGTAATATTCTATCATTTGCTTTCTCTCGGTTTATGTTATTCATACCAGCTTCCAGTTGCTGTTTCTCCAAGAATGAACATGTAGCAGAGTGTATATTTAACAAGACAAAATGGAGCAAGAAGTCAAAACTCAGCGAGCCTTTCCTCGCAGGGGGAGTGGAAGCTCGCTTTCGTCTTGATAAAGCGAAATAACAATGCGACAATGTGAAAGGAAAGAGATCAAAAGAGCGTAAGAGCATGTACAAAGATTGTGTATGCATATGTACTCTTATATGCTGCCTGATTATTCACTTCTTTAAAATTTATTGCTTTCCCCAATTTACAACGCTGACTTGCTATTTTGAAGAAAAAATTTCCTCAAGTCTAGGCTGTAGTTTTTTTTGTGAGAAATGGAGACGCCTTGTAGTCAAGCGTGTTACGATTTGCTTTCATTATGAGTCAGTGGTGCGTGTGTGTCAACGAATGTTTAATGTTTATACTGTATAACATACGCAATGTTAGATTTATACATTTCATGAAGTGTTTTATAGTCAAAAACGTTTTTTTCTTCATTGGAAAAATTTTGTGAATTCCATGTTAACTAAAGAAGGTATTGTATTCTGTCTTGAAATTGTCATCATTCGGCCAAAGACTGCATTTTTTTATTATTTTCAGGATTGATCAGCCTCAAAAACCCAATTTTCTAAAGTTTGGTGGTCATTTCTGTTGTCACACTTCGTCACATATTGCACCGGATGTGGGATACGACAGCTTTTGCCACTCAAATTAAATGCATCATCACATTGGTTTCGTAAATGAAAACTGAGGCACGAGTAGGAGCAATCGATTTTTTCGATTACATTTCTAATATTAAATTGATGATAGGGGTTATTAAGGGGTATATGCGCAAGAATTACAGTATTGGGTTGAAAACGATTGGACGCTAATCTCGTGAATAGACTATAAGTACTTTCGTGTATTCTCACTCACTTATTGTCTTCTGGAAACTATGTAACAAAAGACGGTGATGTTGCTAAACTATGAACGATCATAAAAGCTTTCACAAATAGAACAAAGCGTGGAAGAAATATTTTTCAGCTAAAGTTCGTCGAAAAAATTCTAAAAGTTGTGACAAGTGAAAGCACTCAAACGATCTTGGTGTCAAACGTCTTGAAACTTTGAAACTGTCTCCATTGTGGGCTACGAACTTTATTAGCACTTGACAATTTTATATTAATTTTTAAAAAACTTAAACATGGCAAGGGTGACAATGACTTAGAATTCTGTAAAAGCTGGAGTGTGAGGCTTTGTCGAAAGCACATAATATCACTTACATTAGCCACTATTTCAGGCATATTAGATAAAAGTTTAAATACTATTATGAATATTGGTTTTACGTTTGGGATGAACTCAAGAAAAGTTGCACCTGCTCCTTCTCTCAAAAAGTATATGAAAGCATGGGTAAATTGAAGACTACACTTTATCTGAACAAAAAGATTAATAAGATGTCAAAGATGAACGGATGTGTTTAAGAAGTTTTTGGCAGAAAAACTTTCACAAGGGTTGAGTGAGCCTTTTTTAAAAAATAGGAAGACCATTTTCAAACAAATAGCGCAGGTCGTTTATTACTTGAGGTTGAATGCTTTTCAGTATCATTTTCTCACATCGCCTTGTTAGCTATACCCCTTTAAGACAAAAACTACACATGTGTCTCACCCAACCCAAATAGTCGATAAGGTAAGGTCTTTGGAAAGTAAGCGTTTTCTGGTTAAGAAAGTGCATGAAACGCAGTTAATAAATATGTGTCAATTTAATTAAAAAGACTGTAGAATTTGGTTCGAAACACATTACTACACGAAAAGACACTTTTTGCTTACCAAGCGGAAAGAAGAGAACTGAATGGTGCGATTTATTATGAAAAATGATTACGTCGTAGAATTGCATGCCAGACACTATCCAACGGATTAGCCATTTTTCTCCGGTTTGACGGAAAGTGAAAAGGCTGCTTACACTGACCTGACGTCGTAACGAACAGTATGAGATACAAGTTTGAGCTCTATCTGTGATGATGGTTACTTACCGACTCGTTATTGTTAAAAAAGTATTTTGGCCAACTTCGTATAGAAATGGAACAAGCTACTGACATTGTATGTCATTGGCAGGGTGTGGTAGGTATTTGATGTATTGTCGTCATCGTAGGAACAGTTAGCGTTTTATTGAAATGGGGCAGAATTGAGGGTGCGTGAAATCGTAATGAGTTAGTTACAATATTTACCTTAATCACCGGTATACCCGTGTCTGCCGTATTGACACCCTGACTGCGAATGTAGATGAAAGTGAACTCAGTCAGACGAACTTAGTATGCAATATGATATTTTCATAGTAATAGTTGAACAGTTATGCAATTGGGACATGCGAAATGTACAAGTAGCAAAAGTGTTTTCGTGCAGACTCGCTTTTTTCTCTCGATAATTATATATATTCAGACTGATACGAATACGAATACGAAGAATCTATAGACAGACTCTCGTATGGAAACAGATGAACCGAAAGCTTTCGGAATATTATACCTGTACTAAGCTGATGCTTGTTTGCACGTAATTTGAATGACAAACTTCAACTTCTTCATGATCGCACAAACACGAAGGAAACACGCAGATGAAGTGATAGACGTGGCGTGTGAGGAAGCCGGTGTAGGCGTGTTCGAAATTGACACTCGCTCACAGAACTTTTCCTAATTTACGAGCACAAATTTTCGACATCCATTACACCATACTCTGGAACGTAACTAAACCACGCCTGCAGATGACAGATGAAATGTGGAAATACTCCAAATTTGAATTACCAAATGATGGTTAAGCAATTATTACTGATCTTAGCGAAAGTTTGGATGAGCATGTATGCACATACATTGTGTATATCTACAATATGCAAGCGCGAAAAGATGTTAGTACGTATGAAGGCTTCAAAGCGGAAATGGGTAATCAATTAAGGTTGCACGAATGCAACAGGCTTACATAGATCGGGGGAATTGTAAATGTGTGAATTTTTAATGCTTATCAAATGAACTGCGAGACGGCTTTCTACGACACTTCTCGGCGAGTAATAATAAGGAAAAAGTAGTAAAAGAATTGCATTTAAGTAAGCTTTCCTAAATTGGACTTTCGCTGATGTTGAATTTTGGGAGTGCTCAGATGTAGTCAACTGGAATAAGATTTCTAAACGTTACCTCTCTCTTTTCAAGCTGTGAGTGTAATGTGAAGAGCTTACGTACAGCAGAATCCTGCTGGTTGTGGAGGCTAGGAGAAGTGAAGTGATATTCAAGTGTGCACTTGATGCCGATATTTGACCGCTAGAGATTTTCACAACCAGAGAAGAATACGAGTTAGCTAGGTACCATATCAAAACAAAAACGGATTTTGTTTTATTTGTTTAAGCTGTTTTCACTCATTGTCATCGGAAGTGATAAAATGCTGTCTAAAAGACTATTCTCGCAGTTTCCATCTGTTTAAAATCCCAGGAAAAGTTTATCTTGTCTTAGCACAGCACATACCATACGAGAACTTCAACTCTTTGAACAAAACTAGGGTTCACAAATACTCGGAACAGTGATGCTATCCGGCTTTGGAATTCAAATAGATTTCTAATTTATTACCGTACTTATTGACGTGTGTTAGACTGTTGGTGTGATAAAAATCATTGATATTTTACAAATCTCACCGGGAAAAGAAACACGTCATGATGAAACGTGAGCGAAGGGTGCGAACAAAGATTACTAGACGGAAGTTTTGTCCTTTTCACAGATTCTCGCTATCGACGAAAAATACTTTGTTTCACTACCAGAAGTTGGTAATAAATCAAAATCACTCGTTAGATAAGGACTAGCTTTGTACATGTGACGTTGTCTGCCTTCCCTGCTGTAGAAGGGCTTAACATTTCACCGGAGACAAAGTTTTCACAAATTTATACTGGTATCTGCCATTGATTTTAACAGCAAATACACTTTACGTTCTAAAAATAAAAATGTAGTGAAAAGGTTTTTGCTGAAGGACAGAAAATAAAGATATGAAATTACCTAATTAGTTGCACAAAGTTTTCCCAAGCTAATCTAGTCGGCATTTCTAAATTCTGATATATATTTGACTAATTGAAAAGCAGGAAATAGTCGTGTGGATTTTTGCATTCGTCACTCACTGCGCCCGACTCTCAATCTCAAAAGAAGCATAAATGTCACGCGAAATGTGTATTCTTGTTGGGGGATTGGTATTTCGTTTTTTTCATGGTTTGTTCATGCATGCGGTAGGTTGATTTACGTTTTGTGCACGTTCATAAATATGTCTCTGTATTTGTCGGCAAGTGTGAATGTTTACATGCCAGTTGGTGTTGCCAGCTATTGAGGCTTTCCTTGTAACACGATAGTTATGGAATGCAGAACAAGTACACCAGAGGAAAGTACCACGCATTCTATGGGTTTGTTATCATCACACCAATCATCAAAAAAAGATTACATTCTGAGCTCGTTGTTTTTGGTGCAAACACAAAGTGCTTCATAATAGACTCATGGCAGGAGTGAAATCTGAGCTCTGCACTTCGTCAGAACGAAGGAAGAGAAAGGAGGAAAGTAATTTTATGCCACAAGGTGAAGGCAAATATTGTTTTTGGATGTTTGCATTTCATATCAATGTCTTGGTTGAGTTTTCATTGACTTTTATACACTAAGTAAAGGTTAAAAAATACCCCTAGCGTAAGTTGAAAATGAATTTTTTCCTTCACTCATTTTATTTTTTCCAAAACTTGAGCTAAGTGGCATTTTTTGTCTTTTAATATGGTCAAATTTACAGCAAATTTTTTTCCACTATGGTGGATTTAGTTAATAACATTTCTTAGTTTAATAGCTTCTTCCAATTTTGTATTAGGAAATGTAAGTACTTGCCACATCTTATTTGGTAATCCTCTCGCACGATGATATCACAAGTACAATGAAAGTAGGGCTAGTGATTCGCACTTTGGGGTGGTTGTTGACTTTGCGCTCCAAATAGACCTCTGCAGTTGTTTTTCTTTTACCGCATTTCTTCAATGTGGATGAAAAAATATCTCGGAAATAACGTTTGCATTGTAGGAAGAAATTCGCAAGGTACCGAGTTTACTTTAGGAATTTAGTTTGCCCTCTTTACCAGCTCTACACAATGTAACCAAAATTGACATAATGCAGAGACAAGAACACGGGTAGCAAAGACCTTTATCTGCAAATGTATCAACAGATTGTCGCATTATCATTTTGGACTTTACCCTGAAGCTCTAGGAGCCCAGATTCTTACGTCAAAACACGTCTAATATAATCTGTTGTGTCTTCGTGGGAAGTCTACTAATGGGCTTAAAGAAAAGTTAACCTTTTTATACATGTCTTGCGCCTACATAGATTACATATTAGGTATATTGTCGAGTAGCAATTCTTCGCGTAAAATACAGTGTGTTCAAGAAACATTGTTTTAAACCTCTCACTTATTTATGATGATCACAGCATCTATTGAGGCGATTACTACTCCATTAAAACAACTAACTACAAGTCGATGAGGCGAATCCAATAATTTTCATAAGCTCATTTCATACTCTCCATCGTCAAACCCAAAATACGCAAATCTCCCTAGTTCAAACAAGAGATGTGGAGTTTCCAACCCGTTGAAAATCCCACCCGTTTCCCATTGTTTTAAACCCCAACTCATTTTTCGAAACGCTTCGTTGACTCGAATGGATGAGGTTGAAAGAATTAGAGAGTTTTCGTCATCGTCATCTGTGAGACTTATTCTTTTCCCAGTGCAACCTTATCCTGGCAGCGAGTTTATAGAAGAACCAGGAAAATATGTAGATAACAAAAAGACGAGGCTTCAGCCTACAGCTTGAGATCACACACATGCCTTTGCACAAAGAAGATTCCTCTGAAAGTTCAAAGGAACTTGACGGAGTTGTGGGCTCATTCATTTCTTCACACTTCACTCTTGCCCAAGTTTAAATGGTGCTCTGAATTCAAGTCTTGTATGACTTATGTACACAGAAGACACATAGAGAAAGAGAGAGAATTGAGATGAAGCGTCACTTCTCTTAATACATCACGATAACATTTCTCTCACGAGACACTAATCTAGTTTGTCTTTGTCGATCTGAGGAAAGGGGGAAGAAAGTGATGGATATGAGAGAGCAAGACTTTGCCCTGTCGTACATTACGTAATAACGAGTCTTTGGCTGACTCACGGCGCTTGTCGTGCATCTTATCTTTGTAGAAATTCGAATAGAAGTTGACACATATTATTGTACATGTTACGGATGCGTATACGGAGGCCAATAGTTGTACACTTTACAAATATGTTTTTTTCTCTCGAGATAAACTCACTCACAGTTGGTTTATTGCCGGCATTTACTTCCTTTACTTTCTGCTCATATAATAGTCATAAACAGAAAGCCTGTAAAGTTTTCTCTGGAGACTCGTCCTTTTCCTTATGCTTCACGAAATCATATGCGCTGGTGCCAGTGGAGTATAGTGAGATGATGAGTTGATGTTTTTTGTTTGCTTTTCAACGCTCCATATACCAGCTCTCCATGTTGAAGGAAGGTTGTTGTGCAAACAAACTAAAATACAGCACTGAAGACTATATCTACTCATTGTTTAAATTAGATTATGCCTTTACATACTCCGGTGTCGAGTCAAACTCTTGGCTTTTGGCGTTGCCACCACTGTACTCAGCACTAACAGAGTCGACAGAGTGGGAGGCAAAGAGACGCATCCTCCCGACATCCACGAGGCTTGACTCATTTCCTTTTACTGGAAAACTAGGTTTATTCTCTCATGTTATTGTTTCCACCGAGGTACGCTTATTATCTCATCTTATTTGGTGACTCTTTCTCTCACTCACACACAAACACAGTCGTGTTTCGCGCATGATGTGATCAGCACACAAAGCCCAAGCACTTAAGCCTGTTGTGAAGAGAATGTCTGGGTGAACTGGAGAAAATTAACGGGTCCCATATCCACAGTTTCCAGTGGAGTACTTTGAGAAAATAAGCTTCTCTGCTCTTTCCTTGTTTGGTGCAATCTCTTCTCAGCATTGATAATTTTATTGTGAGCCGACAAAGACGAAAAGACTATTTTGAATTAGGACCATTACGGCGTTCCATTTACTAAGTTCCAGTTGATGGAAACATGATGATAATATGATAATATTATACAAACAAACAGTAAAAACTGGACTATTGCCTGAAAGGGTTGATGTTTGCTGCTGTACTCTTGCTTTCTCCAAGAAGGAGAAACAAAATTGCCGAGGAGAAACGGAGAGAGAGAAGCTATTTACTGGCAACCCATACGGCAACTCCATTTACTGAATGAACATCATTTGAATCGAGTTAGAAAGATAGTGTTACATATTATTCCATACACAAAAATGTTACAACTTTATTGTGACATTTCTTGTACATGTGTGCGTGCGTTACGTAATGCAGACTCCTGTGCAAAGTAATGGAAAAAGGGGAAAAAATCTGCAAATGTGTGTATCTTTTACATTTATCTCGACGTTATGTGTAGCGGTTTGGCTCCTAAAAGTCATCTTTACTTCTATGGAGTTTTATCAGCGCCAGAGAAAACAGACGGTCCCTCACAAAAATTTTCTGTCTCGATCACCGCGTATATATTGTGAACATAGATTCCCGAGATTGTAAGATGTTTCCGTTTCTTCAGCCGACTTTTTTTGCCATTAGCGATATATGTATAAACGTAGTTTTCACGAAGGTTTTCTCTCTCTCTCACAGATTGAGTCCCACCAGAGTGCCGCATAGGTACATATACATACAAATTCTCCGATAATAAGCCAAAAAAGACTAGAGACGGACTCACTGCCGTTTTCGTCGCTTCTCGCAGTACAGAATACTCGGGACTTCCGTATTGTTTGACTTTTGCTTTGCGCTTAGCTTGTTTTCTCTCCGTAGCCGTGCAAGATGATAAGAGATAGGAGAAAAATTGCAAGAGATGAAGAAAATATGGAGAATGGAAAACCGAAAAAGCAAGTTGCTTTTTATTGTATTTCATGAGAAGCAGAGAGTCGCCTTCTTGGTACGAATGTTTGTTTTTATGCTCCCAGAAGCATTTCATGTTGTGTAGCTTTGGAAAGAATTTTTTTGCCGGAATCTTTTCCCCTTTATAATGTGCTCGGAATGCAATGCGTCAGATGAGAATGGGAGTATTTACATACATTATTAGGGTAAAAAGATGTATAGGTAGATTCATTAGAGGCGAACTACAACTGGTATGTATTATGGTTAGTGAAAAAAATATCACGACGGGAAATAAGGTTAAGGAAGGAGAATGCTAGCGTAATAAAGGCCGTTGTTCTCTTGAAGAACTTTATAGGAGGAACGTTTTTCCAATTTTCAAGAGATTCTATATACGTTTTATAGGTATGAACTAGCCATGTGTGCTTATATTCTCTTGTAGAGAGAGAGAAAGTGTATAAGATGTATATATTATATATTTCTTATTTTTGAATCTGGTCGTGTTTGTGTGTGATACATTACTATGCTGTGTGTAGTCCTCCGTATGACGCCTTTATTTTCCTGGTTGACTGCTATTCTACAAGCTTACAATTGCTTTTTTCTCTCTCTCGTTTACTTAGCATGTATCAGTGAGAACATACGAATGCTTTTTTTCTCAAGACAGAGCAAAGTACTATATGCTTGTTCTTCTCTTTTTGTTTGGCTTGGATGAGCATTAAGTGATCCTTTGAGTTTGGTGCAGTGGCACACACACTTTTCCTTACGTAATAGTTGCAGATACATATATGATCATGATATGTGTAGTTTGGAGCATGTTTACAAAAGTAAGTTAAGGCTTTTCGTGGTTAGATATGGATATCATATTGGCAGGGTCCTTTTACTACATCATACACAAGTTTTTCCTGCTGCGGGTGCTAGTTTCAAGCAAAAAATATTATTTCAACATATATATACACGCGAATAATATTATATGACATGAAAAGACTTTCTAAGATTTTCTTCATCATCATCATCTCTCCTCCCTCTCTCCTCAAGCTCTCGTTTTTCACTTGATACTAGTTCGGAAATGAGCTGCAAAGAGAACTGTCGTGTCGTGGTGTGTTAGAAAAAATTTCTTCACTGGATGTGTGTGAGTTTCGTGCGGGAAAAGTACATCTGTCAGTGAAAAGAAAAGAATCACGAGTTGTACAGAAAGGGAGAGAAAGAGTTGCGAAGCAAGTACATTTTCATTGGAAACCACGCAGTAGAATAGGATTAAGATTGGAAAGGGTAGAGAGAGAGAGATAGGAAAAAAGAAAAAGATGTGTGATCATTTTATTTCTGCCTCACTTCGTTTTTCCAACAGATCTGCCAAAAGTCACTCACTTATAATCATTACTCCGTAGGGATTTTTCGTCTTCTCACTTTCTTTATTCACAGTACAGCACACACAACGGGGGGAAAGAATGTAATTGCGAGTGGTTCTTTTTTTTGAGGAGGTAAAAAAAATTGGGGGGAAAAGGCTCACATTTATGTTTGTGTGTGGTAAACCCGGTTTGCGAAACTCTGAGAACAATCTATGTGGTCTGACGACTATGAATTATTATAGCACATGATTACCAAGCATGTGTGATATTCGTGTTCACAAGCAATCACCATAAAGTACGCAATTACGACACATTACTACTACTCGGATCTCGTTTTGTTCTTTACGAATGACAAGCAACAGTGTATTACTCGAGAGCACAAGTGCCACATAAGTGAATGTGAAGGAAGTACTTTGCGGAAGCTGTGCAAACGTAAGCTCCTGCGTGTCTCACCGAATTGAATGTAAGAAACCAAGGGATCATCATCAAAATCATCTTCATCAGCATTATCATCCTACATTACGATCTTCCTCGAAGAGGGTTTTTCTTCTTCTTGAATGCACTTACGCGGCGCATTGTCTTCTTCGCCTTTTCTTTTATGTATGAGCTAAAATATGGGCTATTCAGTTCGGAGACGTTCGGGCAATGTGGAACTCAGCTGCGTTTGTCGTGAGTGATTGTCCAGCTATGGTAGTGGGAAAGCCTCTCTGTATTGTTATTCTTTTCACTTGATCACTTTTCCAGTTCTTCTTCGCAAAGTCTCGATCATCCGCTCATCTCTTGCTTCAATACTTTGGAGATTGGGTGTTTGAGAAGTTCACTGTAGAAATGCGTGTTTTGCTTGTATCGTGTGCCAGACAAAGTGAATAACTCATTTAATTGCTCACGATTAAACTCTGTGAGGAGCACTGGTCGTTAACTCTGAACGGGAAAGCAATCGATCTGTATTGCGTAGCTAGCTACAACATATAGTTGAACTATACTGTATCTTGTCTGTGTGTGCGTCTCACCAAGACAGGCAATTTTTTTTAAACAGAAAACTTTCTCTCACACTCAATTTGTGTCGAACACAAAAAATATTCTTGAGTGCAGTAGACATTGGCTGTGGATATAGTTTGTGTGTTTTAGAAGAGTTTTGTACTAATAAAAAAATGTGGTGTTCACATGACTGACTCTCAAGGGTGGCCTTTTCACCTTTATCCGTGAAACAAACGGGGTAGGTGAGGAGGAAGTGGCAAAGAAAATCGGAAACAAGTTATGACTTGAGAGATTTTTCCATCTTTTGGTTTTACCTTTGAAGTCGTAGGTGTTAACTTGTGGCTTTTCCAGAGAGAGGGAGAGAGAGAGAGAGAAAAGACCTCCCTTGGCTATTGAAGTTTCTCTAAAGTCAACGTTGGTACATGCATAAGTGGATCTAGGTGATCAACCCGACTTCTTTTTCCTCGACTCACGGCTTTGATCTGCGAGGAAGAGGAAACAGATTGAAATATCGCTTTCACAACACACTCTGTGCCACCATAATTCTTCACAAGGAAAATAGATTTTGTGGCTCATGTTCGTTTTCTTTATTGTACCGGGCCTGGTGCTCAAACAGAGATATTTATTTTCACAAGGGAATCCATGAAAAGGAAATGGCTGTAATAATGCAACAGAGTTGTGTTTTGTTTTAATGAGACTTTGGGATCAAAGTTGACTTGACTTTTTCCTAGCAAAGTCGACCGTGTATTTCTTTATGGTTGGCACGAGAGTTTGTTCCTCGTGTACCTCCAATTTCTTGCACACATAGATGCAATAATTTTCTCGTGAAGTTTGTTTACTTTGCATTCGACAAAATTTCACTGTTTCTGCAAATCACCGGCTTCCCATCTTGCTTTGCCGACGACGGCGATAAAGACGGCATGGATGTGGAAAGTACTGGAGCTAGTGGAGGTGGTCAGCCATGTGCCACGTGTGGCCAGACCAATGACAGGACGAGGCAGAAGAAGAAAAAGGATGACATCCTTGACTTCCGTGATTACACTTTTATTTCTTGCCCATTTCTCGTTACGACTTTGACTTTACATGTTATCGTAATCCACTAACAGCTTAATCTTTACTCTAAGATTCTTTTTTGTGGCAGATGGGATGATTTTTTCTCAGCTTGAAGTCTAATTCATACATCAATGTGCATTCTAATTTAGGCGCTCATAAATTTGTGCTTTTTAGCCAATACTTACTTTAAATGGGTTAAAAGATTAATATGCTAAATACTAAACAATTGCCCAGAAATACTGAGCGTTCCAATTCATCATGATAATTATAAAATTGATGTGTAGCATTTAGTTGTGGTTGCATGAAAAGGCTACATATTATAAATATGCAAAGTTCCATTGTTGATATAATGTTGGTTGCCGAGACTTTGCATTTCAAATAATTTGTATATAAACATTTTAGTCTCGTTGTTGGTCATATTTTATTTAGGTAAGTGTTGGGTACATGATGAAGTTCATCATAATTCTAGCGTTTTTGCCTAACTACACTCCTGGATTGCTCCTTCTGTTGCTTCATTGCAAACCCAACCTGACTCATAAAGTGCTCAATCCCTTTTGGCTGGTTACTTTTTCCAAAAATGGTTTTGGCTCCTGACGATTATGCTAGATTCATAGAAAGGGTCGCGGAAAGGGAGAAAACGCTGAGCTACCAAATTCGGAATCTTCGGGATCCCATCGATGCTGTCGACGTCGTCGTTCAAAATGAAGGGGTCAACCTACGATCCGTTTGGGAAAGTGATCCCATTTATCCGGTTGATGGCATTCTTGTCCTAATAATTTTGATCCCAATATTTTTGGGAGTGATTGGAAATTATTTCTTCAGTCTATGGGAGCCCAAAGAGACGGAAGAAGAGATGTATGACCAATACGGGAAGAAATTCGTAGAGTATCCCATGCTGCCAATTGCCTTTCTCCAGCAATCTCCAAAGGATATGTCAGCCGCTCGAGAAAATCGCAATTCTCTCTCATGGCTGTGTCACAGATGGCTCATTTCGACAAACGACGTAGTTCAAGAACTCCAGTCCACTTATCCTGTTGAGGAGTTTACGACCAGCGGTTGGGGGACGGTGAAAGCTTTGGCCCGGTTGTACCACATGTTTCATCAAGTTGCTCACAGGAGAGCTGGGCAAAAGTATTTAACAAATGACGTGGGTGAATCATATCCTCCAGTCCAGCAACAACTGGTTAAGGAGCTGAAGGATATTAGGAGAATTGCTGGAGCAGAACTTGAGGGTAACACGACTGCAAATCAGAACCTGAGGAGCGTCTTCATGCAAGCTCAACCGAAGGATGTGCACTACATCAAAGCGCGATTGCCCGCTGCCAGACGATTGTGGAAAAAGCTCCATGCGTGGGTAGAAGAATACGAGCAGCGCCCCCAAGGAGCCAAAATTATTTCCGAGGACAGCCAAGACACGTTTTGGTCTAGCAGCGAGACATTTTCCAGCGACAGCGGTGAGCACTGGAAAAGCTACAATGCTAACCTCCGCCAATGGATTCGTGGAAAGCAGCAAACGCTGAGCTGGGGGATTGAGAAGCAGAAACAGGTGAAAGCGGCTGAAGCCTTTGCTGCCGCTCAAGCCGCAGCCGAAAAAGAAAAGTTGGAGGCAGCAGCTGCGGCGGCAGACGCTGCAATGACTGGTCAAGAAAGTGTTTCTGGAAAGGCTTCCAAACTGTCAAAAAATGCAAAATCTCTACTGCCGATGACAATGCCCAAACTGGACAAGGTGCAGTTCAAATCTGAAGGTGCCTCTGTGAAACTGAAGGGACTTCCAGGAATAGGGAAATCCTTAGGAGGATCGTTGTCCAAGGGTAAAGGTTTTGGAAAGGGAAAAAAGGGGAAACACTAATCTTGACAAATTCAATCTACCACATTTTATTTACACCTAGCTGTTCCATAAGCGCATTTTACGAACACAGATATTCAGTAACGATCATGTATAATTTACAAAACCTCGTTCGTGCTCTAACGATGATTGAGAGCATTCCGGCGTGTTTCTCTTTATATGTTTAGTGTGACCTATGCAAATACTCGTCTGAACTATTATGTACCTTCATCAGTCACGTAATAAACGGTAGGATTTTAGTACATTGTACTTTCTACGTGGTGCGGTACGTGAATTTAATCACAAAAATCCACCTGGGAATTTTATCGCTCTCTAACAATTCGTCCAGCACAACACATCCCATGCATATTGTATTGACTCTGGTCTATCCCGACATGTGTGATGTGAGCTCTCTCATTTAGAATTTTACTCTTCCGAGTACAATGCCATAAGCTCATTACACAAAACTTGGAAAGTCACGTCGTTACCGTTTTGCTGATGCTTGTATTTAGGCTGTGGGAGCAGATTTGGTGTGCTTCCTCTACACACCAGTAGTCCTTGATGCACACTTCCGTTTCATTAGACAGCGGATAGAGAAGGAAAAAGTTGCAAAACCACACAAAAAAACAATAGAAGGAATCCATTTAATTAAGTCTATGGGTTTAATTGATTTCCAACTGTTTTTCCTCTTTCGACCGCTTCTGCTCTCTCTCTCTCTCTCTCTCTCTCTCTCTCTCTCTCTCTCTCTCGAGGGAAATGAAATAGAGCATACTGTTTTTTTTCCAAGCTGACAACAAAATGCATATGCCTTTCTTCTGTTCTACGAATTGTTGGAGTCTTTTGAAAGTAAACTGAAACGTTCTTTATCTCGAATTTTCTTACTTTCTATGCAAACACTATCTCTCTCGCTTCTTCTGCTTGTAAGGGCCCATGCACAAAGTATGTCACACAGGGGACCAAGGGGGTATTCCAGCGCCAAGCGTGACAAAGTGTGACACAAAAGGGTACCTCACTCGTTTTCATGTTACGTAACGCCAAAGTTATTAAAAACATAAACAAAACTAGTAAATATTTGGTACAGCTAGTTCAAATTTGCAAACCTCAAGAATCTGTTATAGTTTTGGTTTCCTTTTCTGGTATAAATATACATGGTATGTAGTTTTGTGTAGTTTCCTCTCCAAACTACGCAAAGGGGAACAACGAGATGGATTCCTAATCGAACCTTTAGGCATACCCCCGTTTCTGTGACACAACCTGTCCCCAGGCGGTTTGCTAATCATGTTAGACATGAGAGTCTGAAATTCCAGGGGTGAAATTTTTAAGAAGAATGAAAACTAGTTGATTAGCAATTACAGGAGTCAATCTAGAAAGTTTTCATACGGAAGACAGGAACAATAGAAACAGTGTGACATGTTTTTTCAACTCCGTGTATTATCAATTAGGGACTTCAATTTATAAAAAAATTAACCAAATATAATACTGCGCCTCGAACAACGCTGACAGTGAAGGGTGTTACGTTATGAGACGGGTGGGGGATACCCCTTCAGTTTGATGTTATGCACGTGTGACACACCAACCATAGGGGTCGAAAAATCGCTTATTTTGCGTTACGTACTTTGTGCACGGCCCCTAATCCAAGAGACGAGACCAGATTTTCTCGTGATCCCTATCATTCCCGGCAGTCGCAATAAATCTTTGTGCCCCGGGTTTGCGTTCTTGCAATTGTCGCTCTGTTTTTCCATTAAGCTTCAAAAAAAATTGTCATTGATATATTTTATTCATACATACGAATCTGCGAGTTCAGTGTATGTATATAAACAAAGTATATAGAAAGTTGGTGTGGTACGGTGCATGCAATTGAAACATCTTTTGTAGGAATTGTACAAAAAAACTGAGAATGCTGCGTGCTTGAGAGCAACTCGCTTAAGCTAAAATCTACATCCAAGGCACTTGCATGCTTGATGCAAATGCTTATTTATGTGACTGAAAAAGAAATCAAATTGATTGAAATTGAAAAGATTATTGCAGCGTCTTCTCTCTACTTTATTCAACTACATGCTTTGTTTCATACTACCATGTTTGGCATTAATACCGTCGTTATCTAGACTAACCACATGCGTTTAATAAACACTGAGATAATATACTCAATACAGATTTAATTAACATAATGCTACGTATTAACTGAATGAAAATTGAATTAATGTAGCATTACAAAAACATTTGAGTATCATTGAATAAAAAACAGCAAAATCTGTGTCTCCCAACAAGCAAACTAAAATTATGAATGTGTTTTCTCTTCCACAGCTGAACCAGAGGGATCTGGTTTCATTGAAATCCTTGCAACCCTTGGCTCAATCGTTTTACTTGTCGTTACATTGCCAATTGCTATCTTCTTCTGCTTCAAGGTACACAACTAAAATGCTTGTCTTCTAATACTAATACTTAAATAAAATACTACCTTTAAAGTATCACGTTAAATAAATTTACAACGCTTTGACTCTCTTTTACATTCCTCTTTAATTTAACACTCTACCTGTAGAAAGTTCCCTTTGAGAAAAAAAATTTAATGACTCAGGAATGATAATGATGTGGATAATATATAATATTTTTAAAAGTAATATAAATGTAACAGTACACTTGATTTGGTTTGTTTCAAAGCACAAAGAAATACTGACCACTCTTTTCTCCCTTTTTACACTGATTTTTTAAAATTCTAACTATCTCTTCCTTGCTACAAAACTGATTTGTAAAGGCAAGAACACATAAATGTCAGAACGAACACTATACACGCATTGTTTCGTTTTCGTGGAGTATGTTTCCATTTCTGTGTAATACAAGCTGTGTTAAAAACGACATATTATAGTGAGGACGACATCATAAAGTGATACGATTTGGAAACTGTTTTGATTTCATCCCTGTTGGATTGATTGAGATTTTTTTCTTGTGTACCTTTGGTTTCGTTTTTATGCACGCCTTTGTGTGAAAGTACGGAGTAACTACACTCTTCAACGCTAAAATCCTAGAGCACTTCTTTGTGCTTTGTAGTTTTAGTGAATTTATCTTTCGTTTTTTGTCGATAGACATACATATGTAACGACGCGTAGGGTATGTACCTCTTTCATACTAAACAGGTATTTACGAACGCCCAGCTTTTCAGTATCAACTGCGAAGATCATTTATAGTCGAATGGAGTAAATAAAAGAATAGCAAGGACGACGACATGTTTACGAAATATCCGTATTGAGAATGTTTTTTCCCAACAATTTAACGGATGTCAGGCAATGTACCAAAAAGTAGTAAAGTAATCAAATAAAAATTTTGAGAATCTTATCCTCAAGCTTAGATACGTGCCTAAGTGTATCTCGAATGTGTGCTGAGTATGCCACAGTAAACTACTTCAAACTTTTATGAAATACTTTTCCTTCCAGTTATTTAAACTTCAGAAGAGGATTTCAGTTCAACTCAAATCAGCAAGTAATCTCAGACATGATCAACCATGTAAACTTGTTGATGATGCCTAGTAGAAGTAGAAAAATAAGTTGCGAAACGAGCAAGCTTGAACTTTTCTATTTGAATTGGTACTGTCGAAAGTGTTCATGCCGTTCATGGTGCTTGCACAAAACAAATACTGTTGTTGGAAAACGAGCAAGTTTCTCAAGTAGAGTTGTTCACAACTTTGTCTCTTTCTGAATCAATTTTTTAGGGTTTCAGGAAATCCAAAGAATGGTCAAATCAAATGTTTTCCTATACATGTGTATATTTTCTGCTTTTTAACTGCTTCGGTATTTTTTTTTGCGCAAAACAGAGAGTGAAAAAGGTCGAAAACGATATCGTGACCTGTCACCTCGCATCAAAATTTTGTACATGGATTCCATTGAAAGTAGTAGAAAGTAGGGCATAAATAATTTCACTGTAGTAGTGGTAGAACGAAACTTTCCCTATTTCACCGGCACCACTACCAGTATTTAAATTAATACATAGCAATGCAATGCACGCATGAACCGAATAATAATAAGAATAAGCACCTTCGTATAACTGTGACATTCATCGATAATCTCTTCACTCATTTACTAAAGCATGCATACTATACATTATGAAGTTGCGAAAAATTGAGTTAATGTGAAATCATCAAATGTTTTCACAACAATAATAAACTGGCAACTTTTTAGGGATTTATTTTTGTTGGAAAACGAGAGCCAGAAAATCAATGTGAATGCTATCAAAAGCATTTAGTGAGTTGAAGAGAGTGACTATTTTTACACTCCACTTTGTAACACTTTCGTGAGACAATGAGAATCATCAGCGTTTTGTTTCCTGTATGTGTAATTTGTTTCGGGACGGAGTGAGATGAACAAGATAAGAGCAAGAAAGGGGTGGGCACAGGTAAATGATCTTGTCGTTTCACTCAGCGCTGGTAGTTGTCAAAAAAGCAATCGTATCATAACGAAAAAAGAACCATTACTTTATGTCTTTTGAGTCTTTTTAAAATGACAATGCTGACATATGGTTTTTCGTCCGATGTCATAACATGTGCCTACAGGATTTTCTACAAAGAAGATTGGTTGACACATTTTTTTGTCTGCGAGAAAGACTTGTTGTATTTGGCTACGATCAATTTGTGTATTTGTTTTAAAAATAAGAGCGTGTGTAGGGCATTATTTATAAAACGTACTTATTTGAAGACCCTAAATTTTAGACCCCTTCCATTTCTGAGTAACCTAAAACGTAGAAAAACTAGTGTCTAAATTAATACCAGAGACGTTCAGCGCGCAGAGCATGTTGATCTCATATCTCCTGTGGACGTTGAGAATCGAGACGGCTTTCTTTATAGTTGTAACCATTTAGAGAATGCCATCATATATTCCACCTTTACAGATTATATATAACCATTAACTTTTGAGCATTTGAGGTTACGTGTTCTTAACACATTTACATGTGCTATATGAATTGTTTTCCTTCTGTACAAAATCTGCTCATATATTGTGTGTGAAAATTGCAATCTGTTTTTGTGGCTCACCTTTTTTCATGACTAAGAATTATGACCGTTGGAGCTCGGCGTATTCTACTGGCGCATACAGCCCTTGCGGTCAGGTACGAATACAATATAAACGTGTGAACCTTATATGCTCTTTAGTTTCATATCTAATGTACCAAACTAGTTTACGAGATCAATGTATATGTAGTGAAATCAGAGAAAAGTCTGTTGAGCTCTCTCCTCTTATGACGATTCAAAAACTTTTCCAAAAAGTCGTCTTCATATTATGTACATAAAAAAGCGTTGTTGTCCCTCTCTCAACCCCATAGCACTCTACACAGTGACTACGAAACCACGATTTTACAGACAATGACATTCCGGCATGCAAACAGCCATATTAACCCGCTAGTGATAAAAGACAGAATTCAGTATAATATTATGCTCGTTCTGAAATAAAATTTTACAGGGTTATGCCATAAAAGTTTTTATATCTAAACACTAACAGCAAGGCAATCAACCATTCTGTATGTTGATGGAATGGAATGAAAGCTGCCACTAATGGAGGCATTTCTCTCTCCTATTTAGTCTTGGTGTTTTGAAGTTTACTTGTTCAATGTTGAGCGGAACGCCCTTTTATAGTATCGTAGTAGGTTTAGTTTAGCTTGCTGCATTGACGGGTAGAAGTTACCTATTATAAATGACTGTTTTAGAAAACTTAACATTTGTACTGAATTGTTCTAATCGAGAATGATACGCCCCAATAATGCCCTAGTATCTTGCGTGCTTGAACAAGACAAAAGTGCGGAATGCCAGAAAAACGGCAAGAAATTAATAAAATTGAAAACTAACTCGACATTGGTACGTTTTCTTCTTTGAATGGAACTTGATCCGCATGAAATAATGAAAGCTATATTTATTAGATAATATGAACAAAAAGGCGTTGTTCATGTTTTTGCTCGTATGCCCCTTACTTTTGAACTTTTCTTCATTGTCATATTGGTGTTTTGTTGTTTCTACCACTTTTTATGTCGTTATTTTAGTCAACTCCTTAGTTATCCCTTTATTAGTTCATTGTTGGGTTGAGTTTCAAAGTTTGAATTGTGTGGTACACTAAAAGTGTAACGAATTTGTTTTGTGAGATGACAAATACATATATATGAACGATTTAATAAGATGAGGAAAGAAATTGAGAAATGCTCCAAAAACAAAATATGCTTTCTTATTTTGATTGTGATCAGGTTTTATCAAGGGATAGCGTCACAGTATCTGTGGACGCAATCGCATACTACCGTGTTAGTAATCCAATTATGGCTACCAATAATGTTGAAGATTACAGGTACTTACTGGCGAATCGTAACTATTTTTCCCAATCAAGATCAAACACAATATTTTCTACTTTTTATATTCTCTCTCTCGCTACGCTCTTTACGCATTTAATTGTTCCTTATATTAATTACTCTTTTATCCTTCCTCGACTAACAACGCAGAAACAATAAACAAAAATGTATACAAGTATTGTGTCTCTCCTCAACTCTGTATCAGAGCATTTTGCTGGCGTTGGCACTAACCGTTTGAAACATTTACGCCTCTCTTTTTGGTTGATATTTTCATTGTGATTTTGACTATGAATAATATGAATATTTGATGGAATTGAGAATATGATGATTATTACTGAGGAATTATAGTACACATTGAATTGTATGTGAAATGCGAAAAAGTACATGCGATTTGTTGGCGATGATGATGATGATGATGAGTGATGATATGGCAGTTTTTTTTGGGGGCATTCAGAAAACATTTATAAGCATTATTGATGCAAACATGTAAATGATGAATGACAAAGCATTTGTTCAGTTTCTGCTTAATACTTTTATATATACCTATCTACTGATTGATTGACTGTGGAAAATGAGTTCCAAGGGTAAAAGCAAAATATTGCTGACCTGAATGTCGGGAACGTGTATTGGGACAGGAGAATGTGCGAAACAGCGCAGTGTACGTAAATATAGGAATTCGCAATTAAACATGGGTAGAGAAAAGCGACCGAATAATTGATAGTATCGCAATTTTCTGGTCACCACCATAAGGTAAATTTGATAATATTTGGGGAGAAAATTGGCTTTAATTCGGTAAGTACAATAGTGGCTTATATAAAGTGGATAAAATATCAGCATAACTTTTTGGTAGTGAATTTAGGACACTTGAAACTGTTTGGTAATGACGCAAATAAGTGTTTCTGCGACTGCTATAGCCTCGGTTTTTTCCCCACATATTTCCGATTCCGCCGTTAGTTTAATTGGGAGTACATACATACTACATTATCGTTAAATCTTCATACATGAAAGGGGTGCAGGTGGAAAAACAATATTTGCGTCGATTTCAATCGATGCGTAGGTGTCAGATAGTCACTCTTACGGAGCGAGTCTGTCGATTTTATATGAATCTACTGAAAATTCATGTGGTTCGTTTAGAATTGATTGTTTATCATTTATTCACAAACAAAAAATCAATAGTCGCAACCAGTCGCATTGCACAAAAATAATACAAAGTGTCTCATTTTTTACAAGTATCAGTTGTAAAGACTTTCCGAATAGTGAAAAGTTTAAGATTACCAATAAAAACTATCCCGCAATCGAAGTAGGATAATTAAATGGATTTTAGTAAATGAATATTATTAAGGTTGCGGAAAAGCATGAAGAAAATGATTTATTATGAATCGTGTTGGCCAATTTATTACGGACCCCCTAAAAGTCACCCACTGAATTAAGAATGTTTAGTGAATGTTGTCGTTGTTCGGTTTGTATCACGCTGCATGCCACAACAAAATTTTGGCTCAACATAATCACAATCCTATCCCACCCTATCTTAATGTGTTCCAAGTTTTGGCTAGACATAATATACATACTTTGAAAACATGGCATATCTCAAGGTGGTAAATAGTTTAAGGAGCTCCGTATAAACTGTGGGTTTTAGTCTTCAGGTTGGATACAGACGGTTACAAAGGACAATTAAAATTGCAGCTCGCGTTTTCCCTCTGTATGTGGGCACTGAGTGAAACTAAAATTTCAGTGGGGCCAATAAAGCCACAAAGGCGTCAACAAGGCATGCCTACTACGGGTTAGTCCTCATCTTTCATTCATAAGAAGCTTGCCCTAAATCTTTTTATCTCTCATCCGAAGCACTGATACACACCGAAGCTGAGACAAAACTAGAGCAGAAAAGAGAGGCAGTTACTTTCGGTTGTGTATTCTTTCCCATAAAATGTGTGACGGTGGTGGCGAGCGCTGCCGTCAGTTGGAAATATTTCAGTTTTAGGAGTGATTTAAGTTTTATGCCTGGCACTCTGATATATTTGCGCTCGTTGAGCGCTTTTCGAGAGGTGAATCACATATGCAGCATATTGTTTGGCTGAGTAATGACTTGGCCAAAAATTCGCATTTCGTTCACATGTACACATGTGCAGTGAAGCGTGCTCTACATATCATCTTTGATTTTGTCTCGGATAAAGTGTCTTTCTCTCGTCTCTTTCTCTCTCGTCACGATGTTTATCAGTTGGTTTATTATGACAGGGCTTCCTACGGAGTATTTCCTATTCTTGAAGTTAATTTGGCATGTAATGGACATCATAAAAGCTCTACTTGATTACACTCGAAAGAGGCTTAGCTGGGGAACGAGTAGTCAGCTTAATACGATGATGAGGCACGAGTGTGTTGGATGTGGGAGGCACAAAGTGGAAAACTCGCATTACTGCAGCATCTCTCTACATCATTGTGATCATGTCAGATATGAAAGGGCATTACAGCAGTTGTTTTTCGTGTCGGTGTGGTGGTGATATTCTATAACAATAACCAATACATGTTTGCAAAGCCTCCTTATTATTGTACAACTTTGTGTTCAACCCTGGGGTCAAAATTTTATCAGTTCTAGTTACTCAAACCTGGCTATGATATCGTCGTGAGCAGAAGTGAAGAACCGGAAGATGGTTTCTCTATATCGTGTCTGAAATTACAACGATGATTTTGGGGTTAAAAGGCACTAGTTTTTCACGTCGTTGGCAAAAGAAGCACAAGCCCCCTTGTTGTTTTTGCAAAAAATATATATATTCCGGTCGAGTTCTGCGTGAGCGAAATTAATCGACAAAAGAGTTTCTCTTTGAAGGGAAAGTTTTTTTTGGGCAAAGTGGAAAAGAAAAAAACCGGAAAAACTTTCTTAATTTACAAGCATCTCCCACACACTGATGTTTCCATTAAAAGTTCATGCTTGCATGCATTGCATAAACAAACCAAACTGGAAAACAGCTTGGGTCTATGCTTCACAAACTGGAAACGGAAATCAGCCGTCAACAATTCCATATTTTCAATACAATGTCAGCAATCTATAAAAAATAATGTGCTATTCGCAGAAACATTTGGTAAAGGGTAAGATTCAATGTTATGTGGATTTTGACAATTGTTTTACACAACAGGACCTTTAAAAAATAACGTACGTGCATTTGCATTGCAAACCATAAATGTAACTGCAATTTTAAGCCATTTTTCTAATGCATTTTAAAGGTTGTTTTAGTTCAAATGCGAAAACATACTCACATTGTTATTTTCTGTTGCTCTCGCCATAAAGTAACATACTTTTATTGTTAATATCGTGTAATAAACCGTCCTTAGAATAAATAACAAAAATATCTTTCCGGGCATATTCTTCAGACTCTGATGAATATATAGGTTTGTTTTTGTTGCTTATTTCCTGTGTGAGGACATTTAGGAGTATAGTTTGCACAGGAATCAGTACAAACAAAACACAAAAAAGAAGAATTTGTACTTTTCAATTTTTTTTTCATCTCTCTATTTTTGTACCTCTTCCGGAATGTTTTTGTTCGCGGATGAGGAACTTCTAATGTAAGACCTGTAGTCAAAAAGTTGTTTCTTGTCTTCGTATGTTTGAATTTTTTCGAGTGGAAACTCCGTTTTTATCGTTTCGTTGCATACTTATATTCCTCCTATTCTCTCTGTACTTTATAAGCTACGTGTTTCTATTGAAAAGTGCTTTATGAACGTTGTGTAAGCAGTCTGTTTTAATCTTGTTGTTGTGCTATTATGAATGTCACAATGTCACCCTCACAAACAGGACGAAAATGACTGAGGGAGGTTTGACTCTGTCTAAAATATTTGTCTGTAACATGTTGGTTCTATTTATTACTGCGGATTTTGGATAGAAATACCACTTTCTAATATGAAATGGCTAGAGATTTATTTTTCGTAGTTATCAATCATGTCATGGGGCAAAAACTTGGCTCTTTTTCTATTGACTATTACATATATTCTTCCAGCTCTCTGATGTGAACTGTCTAAAGCTTGTACTGCACGAGTTTTTTTCTCTTTTTCTGTCATGAAAGAAAGAAACATGTTCAAAAGACAAGAAAAAAAGCACGACAGCAGAAATCAAGTTTACGCGAAGCAAATTAACATTAATAAACAAACAAAGAAACAAAAAAACGTTGATAAACAAGCAAAAAAAATATATGAGATCCTCCCCATCTTTTCCTCTCTTTTCAGAGAAAAAAAAACTACTACGACTCTCCATGTGTACGCTTCCTTTCATATTTTATTTCCCCTCTACTCACTACTAGAGAGAAACGACAAAATATTGAATCTGTATATTTGTACATAAAAGCGAAAATTGCTTACAGTACTTTTGAGTGAGAGATAGGTACGTGAAGAAAAGACTATATATATTTTCATAGGAGTACTTTTCTCATGATGCCTTTCCATTTTGAAATCCTCGAAAGCAGGGAGAGCGTCCGCGTTTTTCTCTCCATTTTTTGAGTAGAGTGACAGGGCGGAAGATAAATGTAGTCCCCTTTATCTCTGTCAGTCGGCTTAAGCTCTGTTAACTGTCTGCTTTTATTGTAGACAATATAAGTATATTATTGCTCTGACGCAAGAAGCAATCAGGAATTTTTGGTAAAAAATGAACCAAAAATAAGCTCAAAGCAAATAGAAAGCAGACAAATCGAGCTTGTGTGGATTCACGACTTTTTCTAGTTGTGGCATGACCAAAGATAGATTTCTTCGTGTAATGAAGTGAGTGCTCTGAGAATCCAAAAGTCTTTGGTGTGTGCAGATGAGGCTAGTAACCAACCTTTTCATTTATTGTTGCACTTGTTTTTGTATTTGGTGAAGGAATCTCACTACTCAAGACTTTAGTGACAATTGCACAAGATATAACAAAGTGTGCTTAACTGATTGAGGGCCGCCTCACTCATGCTCGTGTTTGTGCACAACCGCGACACTTGATCAGCATTTTAATTTACAAAAAGCTTACTTTGAGTTCAAAGTACTAGCTCCCTCACATTGATGCACAAACCTGATGGCAGTTGCGACCAGCACAGAAAAAAACTGTAAAAATGGAAAGCACAAAATGCACGCTGAGTGAAAGTGGGAAAAGCACTCTTATGAAAGTATACTGCCTGATCAGGCAGGTGTCATAATGATGCACGTAGACATACTACGAGGAAAGCAAACTGAACTAATTCTTTGTTTATTCATCTCCTTCGCCTGTTTTCAGGTGAACTTTGTTTAGCTTAAAGTTCAGTGTGGTTTTCGTACATTATACATAATATAATTATATCTATCCCATCTACTAGACTGTAAGATATTATGAATATTATGAATAATATATAAATGAACACGATTTGATTTCTAACACATTTTGAAATCTCTTTTTTCTTTTCTCGACATTTTGTTCCTTTCCCTAGATTTTAACGCATGATAGCGTAACTGTGGCAGGTACTTAACCTTACTTACTCAACAAAATATATACATTTTCATTATTTTTCCACGATTTATTACTGGAACATTTTTATGTACTGTACATTAATCCTAGTTTTTATGGTTATTCGTAAATTTTTAAGTGGATGCCGTGGTCTACTACAGAGTGTATAATCCCACAGTAGCTGTGTCGAACGTAGTTGATTACAGGTGATGATCATTCCTCTTTTCCCAAAAAACAAAGCAATCAACAACAACAAAAATATTCTCGCTATTGTCCTCTCTCTCTCTCTCTGTAATATACATGTATATATGTACATAAGCATATGTATGTACATAATCTGTGTTTCTCGCTGTCTGTGTCTGTCTTTGCTAGCTAATTTAATTTGTTCGTCCACTCCAATGTATTTATTTGTGTCCCTTTGTGTGTGAACTTGATCTTCGGCTTTCTGTGTCTGTCTTCGTGTCAAATGTTGTTTCTGGAAGTGCCACCAATATCAATTACTATATAAACCTTACACAACCACGTTTAATGACAAAATCAAGATAATCAACGAAATGATCATAATGTAGCTTAAGTTAAGACACATTTCCAGTTGACTCTGCTCAATGTTGATCACACGTACGAGAAATCAATTGTGACAGTAGCGATGAAAGCAGACTTGATTTGTACTCTACAGCATTCACTACTCAAACTAATAGCATTTTGCTGCTTGGATTTAATTGAAAATATTTGACGATCATGTTTGCTGCTGTGAGCTATGCTTGAAATAAAACATTCGATTTAACGCCCAACTCAAAGTTAAATTTATGTTTGGTTGGAACGAAGATTTATATAAAAAAAATAAACTCTTGCATGTATTCAACCAGTGGGGTGTCTTTGTAAAAATTAAAGAGGATTTCATTTTACAAGTCAACACACAGTTTACTACAGAATAAATGGGCAAAAGTCAAGTTGTGAACTGTGTTTGGTATTTTAGTTTCGCCAGTAATCCCGAACATGTGGTTCTGGAAGCAATCATACGGAAAAAATTCCAATTTGACAAATAAATATACATTTTGGTAGCGTTGAAGAGGCAGGCGTTTTCTAATTTTATTTCTAGAAAAGGAATTTTGTGTTCAAAGGAAATTTTCACTCACACTTTTTGCTTTGAGAAATGTGCGTGTTTTTGCGTAGGGAAGGTTTCCGTTGGTTCTTGTCTTTGATCTTTTTTCAGACTTCTGAACGTTGATGAGTCGAGACGGAAAAATGATAGAGTATTCACTGTGAGGTCCTCGTAACGATTTTGTTAAAGAAATTTGTTCGTTTCGTACACAAAAGAGGTGACGTGATGGGAAAGCGATTTTGTGTAGGGAAAGTCAG
>JAHZMW010001781.1:0-15941 GCA_027743745.1 Alloscopus bannaensis | reverse complement strand
AGCTTGCTGTCTCCCTCATGGAACATTCTACGTTGGGCCCCTTTCTGTTTACTTGGTCAATTTCTGTACCTCTCCAGCTTTATTGACACCCATAGCACATTTTTCGCTGGTATTGTTGATTTCATGTGCAGGGAATGAATATATCAAAAATCAGACTCTATTGTCTAGTGTACTGTTGTAGCTCAGTGATGGCAAACCCGCAGACATTGCGCGCTTATAGCCTAAGAAATTTTCCACTAACATTTCGCATTCAGTTCTATGACGCCATTACATACTCCAACTTCTTTTGAATATCCAGTGATACATGTATAGCGCATTACATCTACGTGCTACGTACCAATTGGACTTTCTTGCTAGTATGCATTCAGTAAAATAGCCCTTATAACTCGTCATGTGCCGAGATGTTGTAGCAATGGAATCTTAAAAGTGTCCCTATTATACCTCTACAGAACAACTATTTCCCTTATTGTATTCCTCAAAAGAAAGCTAATCTTTGCAAAAAATTATATATTCAGACATCAGAGGGACTGTATAGAAATAGAACCTGGAGTCAGCTGAACTGAACCTCCCACTTTATTATTATATTTACACACAGAATGCCTCTTTTCCCTCTTGATGCACTCCAAGCACCGTTTGACATACAAGCATGTTATTTTATGGGATTGAAGCACTTCTCCTCGGAGACTCTCAAGATATAGCATAGACAAACGTATGATGCCACTACTATTCGCAATATTGCTAAAACATTCCCGTTCTCCACAACAATGAATACAGCTCACGAGTATTACGGGAAGCATTTAAATTGTTAGGGGGAAGTAACGAGGCCAAGCAGACCAATGAGAAACAAGACCTTCTACATTTTCCTCCATACAATAACCAGGTAATAAACATAAAACTTGGCTGCAATAGTGTAGGACCCTAGAGATCCTTGTGCCATATCATTCCCCTGTTAAAGTCACAACACTCTTTTTTTTACACTAACTTTCAATCCGAGGCTCAATGAGATATTCGGGAAAAGCGGTGAAGTACATTGGAGGAGGTTCCCTGTAGCGTATTCTTTGTGTGTTCGTGTTCCATGCATGCATATTTCAAAGGGCGGCTCAAAGTTCTTGGGACCTTGCGATGCGAAAGAATTCTCAAGCACGCCACGCCGCGGATACTTCTCGTTTCCCTTGTAATATTTATGTAAATGCTCTTTGTATTTCTCAATCGCGCAATTTTCTTGTGTCAAATCACCATATATATATGTTTTCCTTTCCCTTTCGAAAGTCACGGGAGGGACAGACAAGACGACCAACTTACACTGTTTAGTTTGTGGTTTCAACCGCAGCGCCTGGAATATTCTGCCGCGTTTTCACTTTTTCTTGGATAAAACATTCTCAGATCAATATACAATTGATTTTCACGGATTGTCAACACAATCATTGCAAACCTTTTGCACACAAGTGACATTAATGACTCTTGCCAAAAAGTAGATTTGAAGTGTTAGTATTACACTTTAAAACTGCTTCCTTTATGACTAATGTATATATAAGTACATTTATGACAGGAAAAATTCAATCTTTGATTTCCGGACTAGATTCGTAGTCATGTTTTTTAAGTGATATACTTACGTACATACATGGAAGATGTGATGTGTTTTAGATCGGTGAGTTTCATGCACTACTATTATGTCATCAGAGTGAACATAATACTGAGTGAGATGATATTTCTCTTCGTATACTTTGAGTGGCCAAAAATTCAGTTTTTATAGTGAGCGGCTGCGTTGATCTATTTTATATATGATTTTCGCCTCTTTTGCCATCCGTCGATAAAAGTTTTACAGCCGTGAGCTGCACGGATGGTGTGGATATAAATAAATTCCTGGAAGACGGGTAAATAACAAATACATTACGGTTATTGGGAAACTGCTGTATAACTTCCAAATGTTAGTATGGAAGGTAGACAGACTATGCTTACATCCACACTCTCGCACTCCCTTATAGCTCCCTTTAAAAACTTTAAATCTTCTACGGAAAACCCGAAGGCACACACCATCTCAATAATGGACTGGACTTTTCACGCCAAACAACGACTAGTGTGTGGCAATCAAGTTTTTTGTTATTTTATTTGACACTGCTGGGCGGGTACACGACTTTGAACTGCGGATCTACAATGCAATAAAGCAGAAAAGGTTCCAGGGTTTCAAGTCTGCCTTCCAAAACTGCTATTGCTAACCTGCACTACCAGTTCATTTGTCGTTGTCAAAATTCGCAATATCTCTGAAAGAGAACAGAAGCTCCTCTTCATTCCCGACTGACAACGTGACATCCTCCTCGACAAAACAATCGAAGCCCATCTTCGTGTAAACTAAACACAAAGGATATTAAAATCTGTTCGATTTTAATATGAGTTTGCTTCATCATGTAAGTTTGTGTCTTTGACAGGGCAGTTGTTTTTGCATATATGTACCCAAATAATCACAAAACGACTTTGCTGAAATCAAACCATGGAATGTAGTGCAAAATTATAGTTTATGCAATAGTCTATCGTGCATAATAAAACTCATTGGCTTTTGCTTGGTAACATGAAAGGGAAACTGAGCACAAGGGTTGCTGAAATCAAACCATGGAATGTAGTGCAAAATTATAGTTTATGCAATAGTCTATCGTGCATAATAAAACTCATTGGCTTTTGCTTGGTAACATGAAAGAGAAACTGAGCACAAGGGAAATTTAACATGACCTTCCTTCATCACTTTCACAAACAAACGTTGTAGTAGTGGGCAGCATCCATAATATATGAATGGCAGGATGAAACTTCAAACAAGAGTTCTTTACAGGATTGCTATCCTTGAAAATGAAAACGGTATGTACATTTGAACTACTCCTCTGGAAATTGTTTCAACTTTGTGATGACACTTTGCACGGTTGCCTCCAGTTTGTTCATGAAGAAAGCAGCAACTTAAATGCGATTCCTAAGGTGCTAAAATGGTGGGGTTTGTAGGGCTACTTTGTGACATGGATTGGCTTCCTAACTTTCCAACTTCTGAGGAAAGCCAAAAAGAATTTACTCAGGCATCGATAGGGGCACCCTATATAAAAATATGCAGCGGGGCATGATTCAAGAGCTATTGATGCGTATGTTGGCAGACGAGACAACACAGGCGGTTTTACCAGAGCCCAACGTATTTGAAATACATTTCAAATGAAATGGGTAAAATCACTTACCTGTCAGCCGACATGACTAGAAAACCCAAAACATTCGAATAAAAAAGTCAACAATTTTTATAGTTTAAACCACCAATTTTGAATGTTTTTGTAAAAGTCGAAATCTATCGCCACACAAACTTTCGGGCGATTATTGCGCGTGATGCTATTCATCCCGTGCTTCAAACTCACTGATTTATAATTAATCAATTAATTCTCACCAATGGCCAAATTAAGGATGTACAGGTTAGTTACAGTTTGCATCTTTGAGAATCTCAAGACGACATAAATCACAAGTGTGTTTCCAGCCAAGCCGATTAAGCACACGATTCCGTACAGCACTTGCACAACCAAATGGCACCACCATGGTGGTCCACCCCAGGACTCAGCGTCCAAAAGAGACATCCAAATATGATAACATGGATGATTCAAATCGAAATCTGTGAGATTGTCTGGTATTGCGTGATATGAGCAATTCAGATCCCCATAAAGTCCTATGTTGTCAAGATCGTCGGTTGTGCTCAGACTGGTTTCATTCGCCGCCATTATTAGCATCGTGTTGGAAGTTTGAACTAGGTTGCTTATTTGAGATGAAATTTCCAGTTGTCCTGCAAAATCACAAAACATTCAAAACATTTACTCTAAACCGAAACCGGCGCCCGTGTGCGCAATGAAAGGCAAGGCAAGTACAAGGTTCGTAATACGAATACTTCGTAGTACTTCGTATTATTAGTTATAATAGAAACATTTAATAAAATGTTATACATGTACACACAATTCATGGAACGGTTCTTATCAGAGCATTGAAAGCATGCTATGGTTTGTTAAATCTGTGGCACTCCTCTTTGTAATATGCCCGTGTAAGCGAACTCAAACATATTGCTGTCATACTTATAACGGCAATATTCTTTGTGTCATTGCTACTTTTTATTAACAGGATTGATAAATTTGCTCTGTGTACGATTGATTGCATAAAAATTAAACGTTCATTGTATGTATATAATTTTCATCTATGACTGCTGATGGGTAAACGAGTGTAGTGCGTAGCTCCATGTGTGGCTCTAGGTAATGTAAGAAACTCTACGGAAACGTCACTAAAATAGCGAAGGTGTGAGATAAATCACAATTCTCAAACCTACATAACTATCGACCATATAAGCGGAAAATAATTAATTTTCTTTGGAACGAAATTAGCAGCAGTACAACCTTCTATAACGGGTAAATATGCGCTACAACAATTATTTATTAATAATCATGATGATGCTATGATGTTGTGAATACATGCACCCTTACGTGATACGAATTAGCTACTGCTGCTGCCTTCTTTATGCTGCAAATTCAATTTTCCATGCTTCTCTATTTCCGCTGTCTCCTTGGACCTCGATTGATAACTGATTCTCCTGCTTCTGTGTGTGGTATGACTTACAGTACAACACGATATGTTGTAGTTGCAGAGGAAAAGGGACGAAAGTCAGCGAACCATTCAAAATGACAATAGCGAGGCAATATCAAGAGTTGTAAGCAACAGTGGAGATTTCATTCCCTTCGACTGTAGCAAATTCAATAACAATCCTACCAAGCAACATGCCATGGGATTTCTTCAAGATTTGGGCGATACATCATTCATTGAAAGCGCCAAGCCAAGGAAGATGCTGTACGAAGAAAAAACCATCATAACTTTCACCAAATTCCTCTGTATACAATCTTATTTCCTTCGTAGGATCAGATGCAGAGCAGAATGAGAGAAAAGATGAACTTGAAGATTCCCCTTGGTCTCACCCTCGAGCTGTTTATGTGGAGAAAACTTGAACTATGGTAGAACCGCGGAGAGACTTTCTGGACGCTGCTAAAGCTCTCGGATTTCTCATGATATTTAGTCAACCTTTATTTTGCGCTTCCTTCTAAATCTCTGGTAAACCTCATTACATTATTTGACTTTACGTACATTTAATGGAGATTTAGATAACACCGAAGGAGTAAATGAAGTTATGGAGCACAAATGTGATTTTAAACTACCTCCGGTTCCTTGCCTGTTATTAAAGCGAGAAACCTGAATCTCATATTTCTATGCAAAATAATTTCTTGTCTGGAAGGCATGTCCCATAAATTTATTAAGTAATTACTGTTGGCACAAGTTGGCACATTGTCAAGCAATGGTACGGACAAGGCTCGTGTATGCTCCTGAGGAGAAAGTGTTCTACGAATTTGCCCCATTCCACTTTCTCCAAAATGTCTGAAAAGTGATAACCTCCATTTATTTCACTATGAGGGTGGGTTAATGTAATAAAAGAGAAACTGTTAGCAAGAGAAGTTGTATTACTCGTATCACACTCTACTTCTGGGACAAGGTTTCTTGTTACCCTACAAGTGTACACATTCATTAAAGAATTGCGTAAGTTCATGTACCTAAGTGTCTTGGTCTCACAAGGTAGGTCTGAGCAGTACTGTTTCACAACTGAAGCAACACTAAATTTTATATAGCGTACAATATTCAAGAAAAGAATTACGCATTAACAAATTTTCAGTCCAAATGTTCCTTCCTTATTTTGCTTAAGACTATTTGGCTGACGAGTAGGAATAACAAACCTATGGAACTTAGGCCAACAGAAAATGTTAAACTCGACACGCATGAATGAATGAATGGAATTCTAGTAGGAATTTCGATGCATTGATGGGACAACTGGAGACGACTTTTTGATCAGGTCAAATTACAGTGAATTGCCTGTAAAATTGTACAATTTGAAAGTACAACTTCTATCTCCAGAATCAGTGCCATGCGTTTCCTTGTCCGTTCAGAAATTGGACGCCGAGGTGGTGAGTGGTGGCAGCTGAAAGTCTGGAAAGTAATATCGATAATTTTGCACTTTTCCAGCAACAACTTTTCTCTGGGTTATGCCTACCATCTCGGCCCCCAGTTGATATTTGTCGTGCACCGTATACCTACACCGCTATCAGGAAAAAAACTGGTTTTATTCATTGCTAGATTTTATTTTCGCTCTCATTAGTTCCGTGTGCGTACAATGTCATGCTCCTAATGGGATAGAAGAAGGGGGCACTGGCCGCTTTTTCATTTACCAAATAGCCTCCCTCGCCACCATCCCGTGGGCAATCTTCCCGGAAAAAGTCCCACGCGTAAGTGTCCAGACCCGTTGAGAAAATGTAGCAACGCACGCGAATTTGCTAATGAAGCATGATTTTTCTAGTGAACTTTTCAAATGATTTCTTGTTCCCCTATGCAAACTGATAAACATAATTTTACATTTGCAATACATGCGTCAAAAGTGATACTTTTCATTTTAAAATGATTCCGAATTATGTGTTCACATTATGCAGCCAGCTGGATGTATGTATTATTAAATTTTCCGAGTGAATGATTAAATTGTGAGTTTTCTCAAAGAGATACAACTCTAGAGTACTCTAGTAGAATACTCTATGTACCTAGATATAGACAAAGATATCTTACTATTATTGAATGGAGTAGTTCATGGTTTGCCAATTGAAAGAGGGAAATTGCATTTCGCTAGCCCAAGTTGACGTACCCCTTAATAAAAGCGTACAACTGCTTGTCACTCTCACCCAAAGATCATCTTGAAAGTGGTATTTATACTGCGTATATTTTTATTGGCATATATGTAGTTGATAGATAATCTACACCTACAAGACCGACTACAAAGTCTCTGAGGTAACAAATGCTTTCCAATTGTTTCTTGAATCATCAAATCCTCCATACAGTTGGCGCATGATATAAATCATGTATCACAAGAATCGGCGAATCGGAGTTTATCAAGAAAGACCATAAATAATTTTGTAATTCATACTTATAAGTCAGCAGCAAAATTCTACGACGCTTGACTACTCGAAATTGTTCTTCGCTTCGCCTCTTTGGGATTTTCTAAAAAATTCCGTGTAGATTCCATTGCATTTGTTTTCTTCTTTCAGGGAAAACTTTTCTCCCGCTGTCATTATTCTTTTGTATAAAATATTCCTACATCTTAATGCATAGTCAAGTCACCTTATTAACGAGCTCGAAGGTTTGTTACTACCTACAATGTTCATTTTATTAAGTAGATTGGTATCCGGTGGGAGACCACATGAAACGCTTGTCATTCTTGAAAGGTGCTCGCAGAAATGACAAGGCATCCCTTTGAGATCTGTAAATTAGAAGCCAGCTAAGCAACCTCTCTTGTGAGATAAAAAATATGTGTGAGCTAAGGAGAACTGACTGGCAGCCTAGTAATCTCTCCCATTTTATATACACACCCATGTACAGACAAGTTATGCCAACGCGTGGAATATATTCTACGATTCATAGGAGATGGAGTAAGTAGATTCCGCTCTCAGTCAGTAGGCACTGTAATGAATTAAATCTTGCACCCACACCATTCCTCAAATTAGCAACCCAAATGCAAGCATGCACGATTAACTAGAATGACTCCAGCACCTTTCCCAGCAGTAGGTTATCCGATTACATCGTGAACGTCCTGAGAAATAAATGGTTGCATGAGCGTAGACAGTTTTCATTGGCTTTTAAATCATTATTTTGACATTTCGTCGGATCTAAACAAGAGAGATTTTTTCTTGGTCACCGATGGAGAAAATCGCAATTTTGGCTTATGGTCCGTGTCATTACTGGGTGGTGGTGGGTTTAGGTGACCCACTTGCCAAATCTACCAACTTTCATGCTTTCTGCTCCACAACTGAGGGCATCACGTATGACTTGAACGTAACGTGATGGAGGCACAGATTTAACGTAGAAATACGGCTGCACATTTACCATCTTCAAGCTGAAGTGTATAGTGTATGTGCACCAAGGATTTGTTCACAAACGCTCCGGGTAATCTTCAACGCTTGTTGTAGTTAGTAGTACGATTCTGCAATCGATAATGGACAGCAGAGCATCCTTACAAAAATATCTGTTGTGCAAGTACAATCTTTACTGCTGTCCTAGTAAACAAAAGGGCTCGACGAGACATTCAGAGGAAATAAGGCTAAACAAGCATGGATGGAACTTTAAGAGCGGATGTATAAGGAAGTCGTCATTATTTTGAGCAGGAAAACTGTGAAGAGGTTAGTAGGTACTTTTAGTATCATTTCTGGCCTGTTACAGGAAAAAATGAACGAGTTCCACTTGGCTTTGATACACCGATAACTCACGGTGCAGCCTGTTTCCGGAACAAACAAGTGCACCGTGAATGTGCTTCGGGCATCCTCATGTAGTATACGTAGATGTGGTAGTTATTTTAGCTAAAATTGGCGCTAAATGCTATATAACTGTAGCATTATGCACTGGTGGTAAAAATATGAAAAGCAATAAGAACTTTACATTTAGTACGTACATACACACATTGATAGGTAGATTGTACAAGTGCTTGTTACGTGCGGTCGGACAATACCCGTTTCAACCACTCGAATTCAAGTTTTTGGCCTCTCCGTACTCTTCTATAGTAATAAGTAAAACCACAAATCCTTTGTCGTTTTCTACTCCAGAACTGATATTTTTCTTATCATCTCTTCCATTTGATTCTAAAGGCTTTTGTTTTGCAAAAAAGCGTATATGTATGTACATTGAGGAGCTCTGCTTGCCGGCTTGGTGGACATAAATTTATGCCTACGCTTTACTGTTTATGGAGTCTTGTCCAGACGAGGAGAAAGTAAAAAAGCAAGCAGAAGCTTGGAAGTTCATTGCTTGCTGTACTCTTGAGGTCGAGGAAAAGCAAACGATTCTATGTACATATTGAGGTGAATGGCAGCAGGAGCAAAGCTAGACATTGTGTGCCGAAACGAAGATTATTTGTGTGCATGTATGGCATACAAGTATCTAAATATGAGCATAATATCTGTGTAGGACAGCGACATTTATTCTCACGATGGATGAGATGAGCAAGAGATGCGGATGGAAGCATTTTCCTACAGAGCCAACAAAAAGCAATGAAAAATGCTTCGCACTTTGGATCCCTTCCAAGTGGAATACAATGCAATATTATCCATTGGATTCATGACTAGAAAATAGAAGACTGATCTGATTCTCTGACAAGAAAAGATTCTGCTTTTTCGTACATGCATAAACTTCTAAGAGTCCAAGCATTTGAAACAAAAACGGAGAGAAAGACCAAGTTGAAAACCCATTCACAGAGGAATTATAACGAAATCAACTGTCGTGTTTGGAGACTTCCAACTTGTCTGCCCCTGGAAGCTGCTTTCCACATTGCAGTATCTCCGATTGAAAGGATTTTTTTGTTAATATATTTTACCTAAATTCCAAGTATACTCTGTATCTAATATGGTATGTCGATGATTTGCATATATCTCCAGAAGTTCGTGTAGCAGAAATATCAAAGTTGATATGCCAAAAACTTAATAGATTTTTGTAGAGACTAAAATCCCAAAATACTGGAAGATGGAAATTTGTGTTAACAAGTAGTTATGCGCAGATATGCATCTTACGTGCAACAACTGTTCAGGAGATAAAATAGCATGCTTATTCCTGTGTAGATCGATTAGTGGTTTTAAAAAATAGTTTTGTCAAGTAGGGGTAGTATTAGTATTCTTCTCTCAGTCAGGGATATGCAAATAAATTCATCTGACTAAATGTCACAAAAGTTCACTTCGATAAATTAAAACTCTGTCGACAACTGATTGAGACTTGACTGCACCCAGTTGCATCAATTGGTAAACCTTAAAAACATAGAGCAACTAAAAATTTACCTTGGGTTAGCCCCTGGATCATGTATGAAACTTGTTAAAAGATCTTGTATTGTTTTACAGGTCTGACAATTATCCTAACCGCTTCGCTGAAGCAACGTACCATCATATGCATTATTAGATCTTTTCCATTTCGTGTTCCACAAACGCCATGGTCTCACTTCTTGTGGGCGGATAGACTAAAATTGCTTTAGAATACAGGTACTATTTTCGCATCAATTTCCACTCATGAGAACATATATGAAATGCAAATTCTCGATATTTTTGCTAAGCCCACAGTAAGGTTTTTTTTTTTAAATGTTACCGGCTATTTATTTCCAAAGTACCTCAGCAAAGCTGAATAAATACATTATATCAAACATATTTTATAACTCAATCGGCAAACTTAATAATTTGCATAGTAAAGGTACCTATATGCCTGTGTGTAACTGAAAGCTTATGGATATATGAAATCATCTGTGACGCAGTGGGAGTAATGATTTGTATCCAAACTGAAAACAGCGATGATGTATTTTGAATGAAGTCTGCTCTCACAAGCTGATTCACGGCAGGATGAAGGTGACGATACTATTTTACATGAGAACTAACAAGAAGAAAAGAATTTGGTACCTAATGTCTGAGTACATGCGTTCCCTGTCCAGATCCTGTGAAAGTCTCTGGCCAAGATATACATTTAATGCTGAACTGACACACACTTTTACATCATTCCTTCATTTGTTCAGTTCAACATTTACAATCAAGAGTTAGTTTTTCAGTTATTTTCTAATCATTATTGTCATCTAATCATTTCAAGCTCGACAGCCTAATTCATGATTGCTCCGTACAGATCATAACACTGTAGTAAATCATTACAGGAAAATGTTGGAAATATTGAAATACGACCAGACGACGCGCGCAGAGTGCCCCGACGGAGCAGCATAATATAAAAGTTTCATTACCTCTAAGCAAGATGTTGTATCATGGAGAAGCAAAAATTCCAATTTTTATGCAGTGAATCACTCGCTAATGCTAATGATATTCGTACAACGTAAACACAAACGTATTTTGCTTCCCCGTCCCATTTTGTGTTGAATCTGGCCAGAGTGGGAAGAAAATGAAAATACTGGTTCGCGTTCACCTGGCATCATTCATTCATAGTTTGGAAGAAATCTAGTCTTTTTCTTTTTGTGTCACCGCATTTCACCACAACCTCAAACCCTGTATACAGGGTGTGTCATTCCAACGAAGCGCAAAGAGCAAGATTAATGAAATGGTATACGAGGAAGAATGCCAGAACCTCGAGTCAACGGCATATACCCCTCTCGGGAAAAGCTATAGACAGGTTTTGACTGATGAAAGAATAAATTGAATTTTAATGATAAAAGAAAGGAAAAAGGATGAGAACAGGACAGCAGAAGGCGAGCTGGAGAACCACGCATTCATTGATTTGTGACCCAAGCGCTGGTGTGGAGTGTGGATGGGAAGGAGTAACAAAGACATGCACAGTGTAGAAATGGAATTCATTTCCGTACCCTGTACCGTGAAACCTATATCTTTGAAAAAACACGACTTGGTGAAGTTTAGATTTTTTGGATGCTCGCAAAACAGTTTAAAGCTCTTAATCCTTGTCACTGAAAGTCGTTTTTATAATGTAAAAATAAATGACAGAACCTCGAACCAACTTATTGCTTGCAGCAAACCTAGCCATTTCCAGCAATAATGAGTCTTGCTTATATATTAGCGTTTATCTCTGTAAGAGACAGGCTCTGCAGACAACAACACGAGACGACGACATGTGTACAACAACACGAGAGCGAAACGATTTCGCCAATTTAGAATGGTTTAGTAGTAAAAAAGCATAAAGTTGTTCCATTATCAAACACTACACAACAATAACTACATAGGAGTAAAAGCATGTTTGTTTACTTAGGATTTCCGAATTTGCCTCCTTCGAAAGTACATTAAATGTAGGAATAAATTATATATTTCGTGTCGATCTCAAAGAATATCATGCCAGAAGTGTGGCAAAGGTGATGTATCCTACTCTATTTACCTTCCCCCACGACAATTTAGTTGTGATCGAGTTCATGGGCTTCATAAGGTATATGAATTAAAAAGCAAGTCTGTCCTAGTAATGCTGAGCGTATTATTATGAATTCAACTGACTCAATTTTTAAAGTTAGAAAATTTTCAGAGTGTGCTTTGAGCCTCAGTGCATTGACATAACGAATTAAGTGAAGCTGAACAAATTCGTTCCTTTCTATTTGGACCAAACACTCGGAATACCCATGCGTATTTTTTTTCTCAAAATTTAGGGACAAAGAATACGGAGATTTTCCAAGTGTCCATTTGCTCAAAGTTGCTTACGACGGGTTTTGTCGGAATGTCTAGGTGTAATATTACGGATATTGTCATAATTCCAGAAACGGCAAACTTTCTCCACTGATACCTGGAATAACCAAACATCCCACAGACACATGAACACAGCAGTGGACAATTGATCACGGTACAAGTATTCCGAGATTAAAGGTTTTAGAACTTATGGGAGGACAGATTGATATGCGTAACTACATATGTAGCTTGAAACTTTACTTTTACCACAAAAAAAAGTTGGTAGGCTGGCTACTGAGAAGCAGGTTGGTTGGAAGCGGCTTCGGCTCCCCCATTGGCAAAATCTGTTGTGTTCAATTTCCAGTTTCCACAATGTTCACACTCGCATTATATCATCATTAGAGTGCACGCCATCCATCACAAAGGACCAAAGGACGTTGAAAGTTGGAAGCTAAAGAAGGGCTTTCTTCTGCCCACTTAATGAGTACGCCTGGGATGCCTCATTCATGCCCAGAACAGAGAACATAATCTGCATTGTAATGTTTCCTTCTTGTAACGCTCATGGAGGAGGCCCATGCCCTTATTGAAACAACCAAGTTATGCCATATGCTAACACATCGATGTATGTGAGGAAAGTTGGAGCACGTTGTCTGGCTGGACAGAGAAAGACTACTCAATTTTTCCGTATTTCGCGAAGGCCAAGTGGAAATGAAAGGTGCGCCAAAGTACAATAGTATTCGTCGTCCTCGATTCTTTGCACGTTTTCAACCGGCCAATGTTACATGTGCAATCTTGGAACGCTTTTTCACTCTTACTTTTTCCCGTTGCTGTTTTTACTTTCCGTGAAAAACTCACAGTTGGGACTTTCATAACGAGCTTAATGCAAGATTCAATTGTGAAATTATTTTTGGCATTTTCACAATGAAAAATAAGTTCAGAAGCGCAAAACTTTTAGGAGACATAAGCTTGTCATTCCAGAACTTTACTATTGGTGTAGTCATCATATTTCCACGTGTGTTATATATACAAAACTAGTAAACCTCGAAAAATCTCGAGCGACGGATCAAAGACGTGTGCATTCAGGGACTTCTTGAACCCTAAATGAGTATTCTGAATGCAGAGATGACACACTTCAACCACGACAAACGTAGTTTGGCACATCGCCTCACTTATTAGATATTTTTAACAACATGCGTTGCCAAATTCATAAAATCGATTGCAAGTGCAAGGTACAAGGAAGGTGTTATTGTTTATAGAAAGGCATGTCTACCTCCTCCCTGCTCAAGGACGAAATGAATTACTGCCTCGGAGTCTGGAAGTCTCAACCTGCAGTTTTCACGCAGCGCGTGGAGAAAGCACATGTGTACGTCGAAAAAAGGGAATTGTGCAAAGTTGCAGAAACACTGAATAGAGCTCATCATGATTTAGAGTGTTACACAAGGGAAACCAGGCGTCCTATTTTTTGGTACAAGGTGGAAGTGGAACTAAACCTTAATTGGTAATAATATGACTGATCCTCTCAGGAAAAAGTTTCGTTCCGTTGCACAACCATTCACATCTTTCATCAGCAACAGTGGCAAGCAAACACGCAGAGCCCAGGAGACTTAAACCTCATTTTTGTTCGTTTCTCGTTAAGGACAACCCTCGTTCATTCATCTGCTGCGTCTTGTTTATATGCCTCTTCGTATGTAATTTTTATCCTAATTCAGTTTACACTCTATACTCAACTCGAGGTCACATTTCTGCAAATCTTGAACTCCCAAACGATGTCGACCAAGGCTTTCATTAACTTTTTGAAGATCCTTCTTCCACTGGAGGCAATGTGCTGGGTCCGTAAAGTTGGCTAAATTTGCCTTTGTTTCACACCAAATGAACAGGACGAGATTCACGATGTTGTCAGTTGTGCGTGCATGACACATTCCAGAAGAGGTACATTCAAACGAGAAGAAATATCTATCCACTCATTTCCAGACTCTTGAAAATCCAACCTCCGACTTACGAAGAAAGTTCAACCATTGTATGCAGTTTACGTTGCTTCAGTCGTCACAAATCGTAATGTCAAGTAACGTGACAAAATCCAATTATTTTTCAAATCAAACATTGGTGGAGGACTTCACTAATGAGAGCTTTATTTGAAGACATTCTGGCTACACTCTGTTGTCAAATCGAATGTTATATAATGAGATTTAACATTTTACGTAAATTGCTCCTCGCTGTCGATTGAAAAACAAACCGTTGCTGTCAGTTCTACACATGATTTACGAAACACCACCAATAAGTCGTCCGAACACGTACACAATTTTTTTCAATATACACTTAACTATTCGATCAAAATACTGAGTCTATGGAAAAAGTCAATTCATTCATTCATGTAAACACATTCATCGAGCATGCGTATTTTTCGTTTTTTCTTCTTTGAAGACATTGAGGAGTATAAATTGATTTGAAAGTGCGTATGAAATCGATTTACTCCAAGTCAATAACTATGAAATTCTCAGTATTCAGTGAGATTACTGGAAGAAACGTTGTGGACGGAAATGTGAGATGCAGTTATCCAAAGTCAAATCATAACTTTCCATATTCGAACGGTCTCCGATACTTCTTACAAATATTCTATGAGAGTATATTACACTCTTTCCTTTAAAGCATTTTAGGCGTAATGGACAAAGTACGTCCATCTTTTTGATAATATAACTCGATTCTCTTTTCCGTCGCATGCACGGCATCCTCTGTGTGTCCCGAAAAAGTAAAAAGGCTTTCACCAACGTTGTCCTACCCTAGCAAATGGTGATGTGAGTATTTCCTCTCGTCACACACAAACTTCTCCCACATTATTAGAAAGGCACCGTTCTCCCAGTTTGCTCCATCCGTTTTTTGTTGTACCGAAAAGACGAAGCATGAAGGCAAGACATAAAAGCGTCGAGAACTGATTGTTAAAAAGATCCTACATTATTGCGGCTTACATTACATGTGTGCTACATTCCTATATTGCTACATGGTGTTTCGCAGTAATTTGCTTTCCTTACAGAGAGTTGACTTTTTTCAATAAGACATATATAGGTAACGCTTTTCTTTATTTCTAAGTCTTGATGTTGTTGACAGTATTCCTAGGTTTTGTCAGGAAATAAAGGCCATGGCTGCGTCGTTGGACCCAAAATATCTTCGTATACAGTAGTTTTCAGCAATATGGTCTACACATATTTTTTACATGGGTGGATTGTTGTGGATTACATATATTGCGGATTTAATTTGCATTTTCCAATAATGAAGTTAACTATCATAATCCGTTTTGGTTTCCGTTTCACAAATTCCTTTGCATTACTATCTTGTCAAATATTCTTCGATGTCTTTGAGTGCGGGTTCTCATAACAGTCGGAACTGATCTATGAAGGCAAGAAAATTTGCTATGCAGATAAAAATGTTCCTCTACAACAATCAGAAATTAATGTTTAAATACAAAGGGGTTATGTCATTACAAAGGGGCTTGAAAAAACGAGCGGACTGTGCTATCATTTTTGCTTTACGGTGATGCGTGTAGAAATAACCAGTCGGCCGATCTCCAAAATTGAAACAACGTCATTACAGCGGGTGGGCGTACAATGCATGTGATCTCATTCATTGACATTACACTTTGTTTCAGTTTTGGACGGGCAGCATACAGGCAACCTTTTCCCAAAACTGCAGCGTATTTGTACAATTTAGTTTTAAGAAGCAACAGTGGTCTCATTTTTTCTCAGAATA
>JAHZMW010001780.1:0-12290 GCA_027743745.1 Alloscopus bannaensis | reverse complement strand
AAACACCAAGTCATAAAGACCAAAGTGTAAACGACAGAGACAAAGTTTATTTTCTCCCTCTTCCCAGTTGATTTCGACGTGGAGTTGGAAAAAAGCTAATTTCGAATGATTTAGGTACGTTATCCGCTCGAAAATAAAACTTCTCTCGCTCTTCATTCAAACCATGAGAGAAGCGACTGTAAGGTACACTCCTGGTGGTGGTGGTATTCGTTTTTTATGCACACAACTGTTACAAAGGAAATGCTCTTATTTGAATGCGCCTCAAAGATGCGTCGCACTACAAGGGAAGGCACAACATAAAAATAAAACAGCCTCTTTTTTTATTCCTTCCTCCAAATTACAGCTCGCCCGAAATTTATCGCTCGACCCAGAGACGTGCGAATAGGTTTGAATGGAGTGGCGAAATTTGAGTGCAGTGCCAATGGGAATCCTGTGCCGACCGTCTTCTGGAGGAAGGAGGGGAGCCAAGAAATTCTCCTTCCGAGTTCCACTCACGGCCGTTTACATGTGACTCCAGAGGGAATTCTGAGGATTCAAGGAGTGAAAAAAGACGACTCTGGCATTTACGTTTGTTCCGCAGTCAGCGGGGCTGGGGCGAGGGATAGTATCGCCCGTTTGGAAGTCACCTCACAAGACCAAGTCCCTCCTCCAATTATCCAGTTTGGCCCGGTAAATCAAACACTGCCTCTCAACAGCCTGGCCACCATCCCGTGTGAGGTCAACGGCACTCCGAAACCGACAATCAAGTGGTTCAAGGATGGCACTGAGCTCACCCCATCGGACTCATCTTCCGAGCCGAGGCTCAACAACCCGACTGGTGACATTAGCCCACCCGCTGCTGCTGCTGCTGACAGCAGCAAAACGTCGAGAATCAACATTTCTGCCAACGGAACGCTACAAATCAGTGGTAAGTTGAATTTTTAAAAGAGAAAGCATAGTGAAGCCCACATTTTATTGGATTTTCCCTGCCCTCCTCGTCCTCCAAAGGGAATGAAGGATGACTTGCAAATCGGCAGTGTATTTATAGAGTCTACCCAATAATCATGATAATATGAGCGTTGAATTATTGAGAAAATGGATATGAGCTCGTCTCTCACTGTAATACTAGGCCACTTTCACTTCTTTTACAAAAATCTCGTAAAAGACTCCGGAAGGCGAGTCTGCATTTATTCCAAAGTAATGAAATGGGTGGCATTCTTTTATTTTCTGTAGTTGTACTTTCTCCTTTTTACTGCCATCCAAATGGATAATACACACACAATGCACATAACTCGTTTCCCTATTCATTTTTTAAAGCCGTAGTCTTTTCGCTCCTTTTCAGATTTTTTTTTCTTCGTTCCTATTTATTATTACTATTATTAGCTTTTCAATTCGCAGTTTTTTGCATGATACCATTACTCTCTTCTCTGCCTCCGCAAGTTTTCTCCGGAGGGAGGGCAAGGCTTCAGTCAGCTAAATAGGACACTTTAATAATATGGAACTGACGTTTTGCGTGCGTTCTCTGGATATATTCCTCCTTTCGCCTGGAATGCGCAGTTTGGATGTATTTATTCGCGGAGTTATAAGGTTATAGCTCTTCTACTAGCAAACATTCCATTTTACTTTTTTGCATCTCTCTCACAATTGGCAATTTCAGTATGCTATTGACTTTCTATAATATTCCATTCTGATTCCATGCTACCACGACCAAAAATCAGAGAGCCTTGTTTGGTGGGGATATGAATGGAAATGGTTGATGGTTTGCGTGCCTTCTCATGTGTGCAGAATGATAGGGTAGAGTTTTTTTAGAGAAAGGAGAGAAAGTAGAGATGTATAATGCCATAGGTCTTGCTTTGGAAGTGACTCGCCTTTTTTATACATTTTCTCCTTGCCTTTTTAGGCAACTTCATTTTTTTCGAGCTGGATGTATGTTGTGTGAGTCAAAAGTTTTACTCCTCGCTGCTTTCTTTCTTTTGCTTGAGTTTCCACGAATAAGCTGCATACGATGAGGATATCAAAGTGGTTCTCGTGTTATCCACCAAAAATCCTATCTGAATCGTGCTCAAAATTCTTGATATTCCTCAAGTTGCCAATTTGAATCCACCCATTGGCATTCCTGTATTTACCAAGAGGAGCGTTCCCTTTTAAGTTGTAAAAAAGCTGCGTGTGTTACTCTCCTATTTTTTTGTAGGGATAGCATTTATATTTTCACTCTCCGCCGTATTACATAATAATGAAAGCAATGTCATGTGCATTTGCAAACGTCGTGGATTCTTTCAATGAAGTGAAGAAAGTTGGGACAATGCTGAATGAACTTGAGGAGAAGCTTGTGGATTTTCTCAGACAGTATTTTTTTCATCAACATAAGCTATTTGCAAACGTCGTGGATTCTTTCAATGAAGTGAAGAAAGTTGGGACAATGCTGAATGAACTTGAGGAGAAGCTTGTGGATTTTCTCAGACAGTATTTTTTCATCAACATAAGCATCACGGCTTTTTGGTATTTGCAAGCATGCTGGAGAAAAAACAAGGTTTTTCAAGACTTATCCCAGCTTCCAGTCCTAAATTCTCCAGGAGGAAATGTACTCCGTGCTCAGAGAGCAGACAAGATTCATATTACGAATTCCTGGTCGCATTATAATATAGTTTTTAAAGCTTTGTTTCCACTTCCTCCGTAATGGGGGAGGGAGCGGAACAAAGAATTCAATGAAAGGAAAAGGAAGACTCGGAAGACAAAAGAGGTAGAAAATATAAAAAGACAAAAGTTTTATATATTTCTTTGAGTGGAAAGAGGTTTCGTGTATACACAAAACAGAGATTTTTTTCGCAAGACAGGAGCCACCATCGATTTTGCTGTCGTAACCGAGAGTCATGCCGTTTTTTTGGAATTCACATTAGCAAAAGTGATACTGTTTGTAAACTCACCCTCTTTTTGTGCCTGCCTGCTGTGTGTCTAATTTTGCATGCATGAAAACAAACCGAGAGAAACTATTGTGTTTTCTGGTGTGTACCAAAGCCAAAATGTTTTCACAACGCTATACACTCTTTTTTTGTTCCAGTAAAGCTTCATGGAAAGGTTGACATGTTTTGTCAAGTTATCTTGTCTTTTGACATTTCGAATATGATTTGCTTGGATTCACTTCTTTTAAAGCAGTCGTCACTGCCATTCGTTTATAAACTTGTGTCAAGGGCTCTCCCTCTTCATTCTGTGTATTTGCGTAGACGCTCGTTGTTACCACACAGCACGCATTTTAAGTGTCAGATGAAAGCTCTGCAAAAGAGAGAGATCTCTGATTAAAAAGAAGATGTGACAAAAACTCCCCCAAAAAATATTGGCTTTTCGTTTGTTTTGTCTCTCTCTCTCTCTCTCTCTGGCATTCCGTTGCGCAAGGACTGGTTTTTTGTATGGTTAGTGATAAACGAAGCGTGTTATGGTTTAACTTTTCTACTTCGGAAGAGTGTGTATCTGTTTTTATAAGTTGCGGAAAGAATATAGCTTTATATATATGCTTGTGTACCGTGTTCCTCGTCACGTTTTTGTATTAACTTTTGATGAAATGAAATTGAGGAAATGCAGTTTTATGACTTCGCTTCTCCCTCGAATGAGTGCTGGTTTACCAAAGGACACACTTGTCAACAGGATATTTTAGCTGAGAGTAGTTTTTCCTAGTGATCAAGTGGCCCTATATATCTCGACCGATTCATGAAGCACGTATCAGTTACGACTGTGGAAATGCACATTGCACGAACTTAACTGGACGCTTACGCAACATTTCCCCACACTCTGGAGTTGTGTTGATTAATTAAGCTTTATGTCATGTGCATGTTCCATACGGTTGAGTTCCACTTGTGTATATAAACTCATAATAGTTTTTCTTGTTAAGCCATAAAAACATCAAGCTCTCGCAAAGGCAGTCAAATTTTCGTGACCCACGATGGCAGAAGATGAAGTACCCTTCAATATGAAGAACTCTGCTGCGTATAATCATAATAAGTGCTCACAATGCGTGAAGCCTACAGTCACTTCTGCATTGAGAAAAATGGGAGTAAATTAGAAAACTGGAGCTGTGTGCACTCCACTTATTGACTGCGTGCGTAAAAAATGCGTGTTTGTTTATGGCTAGTTTTTGTCACCCGCTTTATGTCAACAATAAGTCCGGCGAGACACGGTTGATTACAAGCTCGTCAGCTTTTGTCACACATGTACACGTTTTACGGTAATTTTCGGGCAAGCGAGTGAATAAAAAAGGAGTAGTGCTGATCAAGTGGTTACTAATATGTACGGAGACTTTGAGAAACGAACAAGGGACTGTCATGCCATTTTCTGAGGCTTTAGAAGGCTTTGAAAGGAAACTTCTCACGACATTGAAAACACATGTAGACCTCCAGCATCGAATCAGACATAATCTATTTTTGTCCAGGTAAACAAGTTTTCTGGAGAATCCAGTGTGTAGCAATGAGGGAAATGTGTACAGAATGTTTTACCTAGTTGTTTGATATCTGTATGATATATGGATGTGAAACTTGTAAACTTTGTGTTCATGAAAAAAAATCAAAATATATGTATTATGTATTTATACACTTGTTTATGCATTCATGAGACTGGATCAGGGTGAAGTTTATGTGTGCACGAGGAGAGTTGTGTTGAGTTATTTATGATCTTTTCGGGTATGATTGAGCAGAACTCATTTTGTGATTTATAGCCTTTCCATACTCCGTGCACATACACAATATAGAAGAAATATGTGGGCTCAGTGTTTCTGAGCTTAGTATTTATGATGTCTTCTTCACGACGACGTCTTCATACAGTTCAGAGAGAAGCATATAGGAAAGGCTTTAAAAAAGTATGCAAAGCCAAAGCCACGAAGCTTGTTCCACGCACTTTAGTTTAATAAATTGGATGAGGTCGGAAAGCTGGAAAGTCTGAACAGAAAGAGGAAGTCAAAGCAAAGAGTTGGACGGACGCGTCAAGGAAATTGGCCAGGGACTACTGGCTCCCTGCAACAGAAGAAAATACGCAATGCAACATTTCTCTTTTCCATTTGCTGTGTTTATGCGTGTGTACCAGGACCACCCGATTTCCACCAGTTTTACCGATCTTGTTCCACCATTTTATCATTGAGGACTTCCTTGTTCAGAAAAAAGAGATGAGTCTCAAACTAGAACGCAGTACTCTGGACCTGTTTTTTTCTATACAAAGTCGTAACCACTTTTCCATGTTCAGCGCTTTTGACTCTACTTGAGACGAAGAAGGATGTGCTTTCTTATTTATTATTAGCCGCGTGAAGGATGATGTTGCTCATGAAAAAGCTGTGTAAAGCCTAAAACATCTCTCTTTGAGGATAAATGGATCTCGGAAAACAACAATAGCGCAACAGCTGTGTACATGTACATAATAAATGTAAGAAAAGTTGGATAACTATAAAACTTTTCTCTGTCCAGAGAGGAGACAAGTGAGAATGATTCTGAGAGGGAATCGCAAGACTCAAGAAAAATGAAAGTGGTCATTGTGTCGAGACGTAACAATGCGTGGATGCAGACATCTTCGTTCCTATCGTCTGTATCTGTTTTGGTTTATAAATGTCCTCTTTTTCCCAGTGTAACAATCTGCGAACAATCTTTACTTTTTCGAGTCTTGTTACAACTTTATTTTTATGTCTGTAATCTACATCAAGCGAGATACTGTATCTGCGGTAATAACGATGACATATAGAAGCACAACTGCTATGCACATATAGCGTGAAGGGACCTTCATGATGATCACTTTATATGTATGTATGTAATGCTCACTTTGTAGTGTCACAATTTGGAGATCGCGTAGTGGTGTGTGCGCACTCTCGTTCCACCAAAACTGTCACATTCACGTCTCTCTACCCAGAGTGATAAGTGTATACAAAGGGACTACATAAAAGAATTCGAGTGCAACGATAAATTGGTTATGTGGAGCGTGGAGGAGCACATGGAAATAATGATGTTATAAAAATCTCAACTCCAAACTTTTCCCAACAATAGGAGTAATATTAGGGCAGTAGAGTCAAGTTGGTGTAATGTGTAATGAAGAGCGTACATTTTTTCGTTATCTTTCCGATGACTATGTATACGTGTTATGGGAAATTTCACTTACGAATATATTTATCTCTTGGACAGACTTACGAGGCTCGGACTCTGGACAGTATACTTGTGTGGCCTCCTCGGTATCTGGTGAGACATCAGCCACAGCGACGCTCGCCGTCGAGTCCCCAGTGAATCCGAACATCGCGTTCCATCGAACGAACCCATCCCTCTTGCCTCCTCCTCCGTCGCAGCCGGTTGTGGTCAATGAGACGCAGGCAACATCAATCACTTTGTCGTGGACATGGATTCCCAACAATAAGGCGGTTATGCAGTCGAGGAGTCAGCCTCTTCTTGGTTTCACGATTGAGTCGTACAGCCCTGATTTGCAGAGCGGATGGCTCACGCTGGGTCAGCGAATTTACTCCGGAACACGACCCGGAGAGGTCATTGTTCACACTGTCGACGGACTGAGACCGGACACCACGTACATGTTTGTTGTTCGGGCGGAAAATCCTGAAGGCTTCTCAGCCCCATCTGTCATCTCCGACCCGATCAGAACGAGACCTGGCGCACGACGAAGTTCCGATGTCGAAGTGGTTGATGAGGAAGAAGCGAGAAATCAATTATCTGGCAGTGATACAGAGTTAATTAGTGCTGAGCCTGCTTCATCAACTTCCATTAGGATTTCCTGGAAGGTTAATCTCCCCTTTCTTCTTCCCCCTTAATAACTTATGACTTAATGATATCAAACTTTGCCGTTACTAGAAAAAGTTGCGGAGTGGTGTGTTGTTCAGAGGAAAAGTTGTAATTGAGAAGTAGAAAATCAAAAATGATCTCAAGCAATATGGGATTTTGATGGCCGAGAAAAAAAACTTCTCCAAAAGTTTCTTTTTCGTTACACCAAAAAGCTATATCGAAGTCCAGATCATGTCGTTATGAAGCATTATTATCACATGCCAAGCACAGGCTTTTTGGAGAAAATATGGAACTTTTCTTGTGTAACCTCGTGTAGTATGGCACATTAATAACATGTTTCTCAAAATAGCCCACACACGAGCTGAGTGTGTGAGAAAGCTGGGAACTCACGTTTTCAAATTGAAAACTATATGAACGCCATATTATTATGCTTTTTGGTAAGATATAATTATGATGCTTTTCAGGAAGGCCTATATATAAGGTATTAACTTTCGTCATGTTTTTATTGAGCTTTGCCCACGCTGAAGGAAAAGTAGTATTAAAGTAAATTACACGAGGAAAAGGACTAGTATTCAGCGAACGGTAAATGGAGGTGAGCACAGCGACGTAACATTTCTGAGGAAAGGAGCATTAATTGTTGTAGCTTACAATGGCGAAGCTTAAAAGAGCCTGCGCTGAAGTGAGATGGTATTATGTTGTAACCAACCACCACTCTAGTAGGGAAAGGAGAAACAATGTTGATTCTCAATTTATGGTTGGTTAACTTTGCATAAATCAACACATTGTGCTTCGTAAAATGGAGGACGACACATCGTGCTCGTTAATTGGATACATGATGGATAATATATATAGGACACAACTTTTACAGAGTAGATCCAAAGGGATGTTAATGATGGAGAGGAAGATCCTCTTAAAAATTTCAACTGTGAATAATTAAGGACATGAAAAGAGTATTATGTTGAGTATTCACAATTCTTACTCAGCGATGCGTAGTTGGGGTCTTCACTAAAATTCATATCGTATCATGTTTTCCAGGTCACAAAATCCTCCATGAGGTACATCGATGGGTACTATATTCGCTACCGGGAAATCTCTGCGGAGCAGCCACCTCGAGGTTTCAATGTGTTGACCGTTGTCGCCCAAAAGAATCACTTTGACGCGTACGCCCACGTGATTCCGAACTTGAAGAAGTACACAATGTACGAGATGTTTGTCTCCCCATTTTACAGGAGCGTGGAAGGACAGTCGTCAAACTCGAAAATGATTTCTACGTTGGAAGACAGTAAGCTTTCTTCAAATCGCATTTCATAGCTTCAGCAAAATGATGATAACTCAAATACTCAACTCTATAGTTGATCTAGAGCTGCTTAAAGTTTATTGTTTAACCGTAACTTTGAGATCTTTGCAAAAGATTAGTTTATTTAAGAGTTCTCAAATGAGTGTTATTCCTGCAGAGAAATTTTACTATGACTAAGCAGTCGTGAGGAAAGTCTTTACTTTTACTTTTGAGTACGGCGAGGGTTATTATTAGGAACGTTCTCACATTTACGGCTTTCTCCTTGATGAATATTTTGTCATCGTATATTCACATACGTCCTTATTCCTTACCTAGACTGATTGTTCTGAGAGGGTCTCGTGCTTGGTGCACGCAAAAGACTCATAACAGCCGACGATAGAAAATTATCTCTCTTTGTAGACTACTGACGAAGGGGAGTGGATTGTGAGAGTTCCATCTGAATACTAGTGTCATTTAACGCAATTATCTGTTTTCAGAACCATCTGCCCCGCCGAAAAACCTCGTATTCAAAATGATGAACTCCACGTCTGGCTCTGTGAGTTGGTCACCGCTGGACTCTTCCCAGTACAATGGGATTCTTCGAGGTTTCAGAGTAAGTTTGCGAGATTCCCAGCTCACTCTGTACTGCTAAATAAACTTTTACTGCTCATTGTCCGCCCGTCTTTGAAATTAATGAATGAGGCTAATGACTATCTCCGTGTACACTCTCGACGGATGAAAATCTTTGGACTTTCTCTTCATGCAGTTTAGGGAGGAGGTGTACTGTAAACAGAAATGTTAAAAGGAGGGCTCCGAGGAGCTTAAATATTTTTTGCAGTTATGTAAACTTTGCAGTTATGTTTAGTTTCTTTTGAGAGCTGAGTCAGAAGTTTTTATTTTTGTTATAGGATTTAAAATACCAGAGAGATTTTGTTCGTTGTCCCTCTTTCCTTGATCCCTTTTCGAGATTTCCGTTTGCTCTCGAAGAAAATGAAGACTTCCCCCTCCTTCCCATTTCCCCGTGGTTCCCAGCCATTTTCATTTTAACAGCAGGAAAGCATTGTGCTTCTGCAAGGCACGCACGTGAAAAGTCGGAGGAAAAGAGCATTGTGCGTAAAGTGACAATAGTCTGTTGATGTGATGACTGTAATGGCTGGTAATAATAATAATGGTGAAAGCACAATATCACAAGTCAAGGTTGGCCTTATCATTGTGACTACACATTCCTATTCCCACTCGGAAAGTTGCTCACGTCAACACACACCCATTTCTCTTAATGCATCGGGTTAATGAAAAAGGCAGGGAGGGTTGGGTTTTAAACCATAAAAAGACACACGGAGTGAGTTTTTCGTGAAAATGAAGGACAGGATATGGTGAAAGCGTATGAAATAGCAACCCCTATCACAAAGGCACAATACAGTTCTCTACGCACTTTGAAGTAGATGTCTTATCATCTTATTGGCTTCTAGAAGAATATAAGAAATTGGATGTGTACATTTTCAACCCCCTCGCCCTCGTTTCCGAAGAACTTTTAATGAAAGTGAAAGCGGAAGGAAGTATTCACTGTATTGATTTTGGCTTTCAAAAACTGCATCAAAAAAGTTAATGTAGTTCTTAGAGTGATGTTTGGAAATTAAGTTGAAATGTTTTTAAAATGTAAATTTAAACAGTGAATTGATAAACTGAAACAAGGTTGAATACGACAAATTTTCACTTCAAACTACTTCAATACTTGTGACTGCAGAGAAGCCAAACTTTTCCCACAATTACAGTAAATTGGTTGGCTCCCACGGATGATATGCTCAGACAAAATCATGTTCATTCTGACATTGTTCACAAATAGACACCATTATTTGTCAGTAGCTCCAGCATGCATCCGTGAGACTCGTGTGGAATCCATAATTTTTTACTTAACTCGAATTCAATAGGAGGAAATTCGTTCCAGCTAATTTTTCTGTTGTCGTTGCCGTCGCAGGTGGAAATTCGGGGGAATGACTCGAGACTCCATGCAGAGATGGATTTTGGTCCAAATATCACCACCATTGTATTGAGCAATCTTACGCTGGATCGCTCCTACTTTGTTCGCGTGTGTGGCTACACATCCGCCGGCTTTGGGCCTTACAGCCAGCTCCTGAAGGTCGAAATGAATCCAGCGCTGCTCAGCCGCTCTGGAGCGGAGCAAAACGGAGTGACGGCAGAGGATGGGAGTGCTTCTCAGATTTTGAAGGAAGTTTGGTTCATCATCTTGATGGGGTGCCTGCTATTCATTTTCCTCCTTTTTCTCGTCATTATCCTGTACACTCGCCGAAAATCCCACGGGAAGAAGGACCATATTTCAAGTGAGTTGATTACATCCCCCCAAATTCCCTTCGAGGTTGACAGAGGTGTCTGTAATTTTTCATGCAAACTCTCAGTAATTGCGGTATGACAAAAGGTGTTCCGCATCACAAACCGAGTTTATTTCTCACAGTAGTCGGACTCTCAATGTCGTTGTCAATTGTTGTTTTCTATGCATTTCATGGGGGTCACTTTTATTATCCGAAAAATAAATAATATTGTTCTCTTGTAGGTGTTATGGTGGCCCCCCACGCGGATTCCCAATTCGTCAGTGGGAAGCAAAGCCTTTGGATTGACCAACGGTGGAGACCGACAGAGGCGAGTGACAAAGATTCCAGTCGCTCCGAAGCGAAGCTACTGGCTAATCATCATTTAGCTAATGGGGACCTCGGAGAGACGACAGACTACGCTGAGGTGGATCCTCAAAATTTGACGACATTTTATAACACAAACAACAAAGTCCTCGCGCTCCACCCACATCCGCAGGCATTGCTTCATTTGCAACAGCAGCAGGCCGCGTTACAACAACCGGATCTCACACCGTATGCCACCACTACTCTCATCCAACGGAGACCTAATTATGTAAGTTTTTTATGCTCTAATTTTAAAAGAAAATCATTCATGTACGCTCTTTGCTATAATGGCAAAAAGATGTTAATGTGAAATTTTTTGATTTCGTTTCACAGGACCCACTTCCAACAAATCCAGTGTCCCTCACGAAAAACATGCTCAACGACTCCAGAGAAAGAGAATCAGATCAATTTAGTTCGGGTACGCATTTTTTAAAGAAAATGTTCCCGCTACACATGAGTATATTAGTATGGTGTTTTGCTTTTTAAGAAAATGGGTCCACCCGAACTAGTAATCTCTCTATTGCTGATTGCAACACATAAAATAGTGTCTGCTCATGGAATTTCTTTCATGATAAGGCACGACCAAAAGTCTATATGTAGTTTTCCAGCCAGACATTTCCTGCTTGTTTCGCTGTTAGTAGCTATCCAGCGTGTTTTTTTTTTCTCCAGTGAGAAAGTAATGTTCTCTAGAGTCGAGTTCATTTAGATGGTATCATTTAACATGATTTAATTTTCCTTCTAGGTCGATCCAAGCTTTCGATCGGCTCCAACAATTTCAACAAATTCAAGTCAGCTCACGCTTCCCCATCTCCGTCACCGTCGGCTCCGCTGAAAATGGTGAGTGAACAAGGGTATTGAGTGTATCACTAGTATTTACGGAATGAAACTGGAAATTCAAGAGACGATCGTCGTTGAAGGTCTCTGCAGAGAGACAACATTTGTGGCGATGCTCCCCCCCGAATTTTTCTTTTTGAACGGGGAGCCAAGGCCAGAAAAAAAGCAATTCCTTCCGTAGTGCTGCCAAAATGATTACTCCATATCATCATACATATGAGACGACTATGTGTACATAGCGAAAAAAATAGATCACTTTTTGCGTTCTTGGTTCACTTCCACATGCTCATATACGTGCCTCTTGTGAAATTCCCTTTCGTGTAGATGCCTATGTCATCGAGAATGGGTTGCTATCCCAGTCCGGGTCCAAATCGATCTCATTTAGTTCCATTGGAGCACCAAGGAATAGGAATGCAGAGTCTTCATCATCATCATCCCTATCATAATGCTCATCATGCTAACGAGAATTTATATCATATCGGCGAGATCTTCAGTCCAAATAAGTCTGTGTCGGCAACAAATGGGTTCTCCGAAGCCGTCTACCAGAGTGGCGACCCAGAGGATAGTAACTTTCTTCCACATCAAACCCTCTGTCCTCTGATAGACAGAGAGATCCAGGTGAGGAAAATATGTACATGGTCATTTTACAGAAACTGCAAAAAACAAATATGACAATGTGGTAAAAAATTGTCTATATTTATAGTCTTCCTTGCCGAGCCTCGCCTCGGACTCGACCTCCTGTAACTTGTACGCGGAGGCTGA
>JAHZMW010001779.1:0-10565 GCA_027743745.1 Alloscopus bannaensis | reverse complement strand
GCCCTTTTCACCAAGATTGATTATTTAAAAAAAAAAAACTTTCCACTTCCAACTTTTTTCATACCGTGAGAGAGTGAGCGAATGTGTGTGTCATTGTCACTGACACATTCAAGCTCTCTCCATACTTTCGCGGCGTTGGTATATAGAGCTTTTAGTTTCCGGAGAGAAATGCAAATCATAGCGTTATAAAAACGAATGACATGCAATGCAGTCACTTGTGCCCTTGATTTTTCTGCATAGCGTACCGCTTTTGATTGTGATCATTTCCACGCTGCCTGAACTACGCATTGTTATGCTCGAATTGTGACATTGGCTTTGCCAAAATCACGGGACCATGAATGTGCGTTATTGAAGAGAGTAATATATAGGAGTACCTTGATTTCTCAGCAAGGTGAAAGCTACATGTTGAATGTACCTTTGTGTGCCACCCTGAGTTGGTGACCTAAAAAAGGGACTGAATTGAATGTAGTTCAAGACCATGTGTGTAATGCAAGTTCTTCCCTTTTCTTCGCGTGAAGGTAATTTTTACGACTTGGTCAAAAAATTCGTCTGTTTAACTCAGTACATATTTTATTCATATATTCTCACACGTCTACACACCGGCTACTGCGTATAGAGCATTAGTTAAATTGTAATGGGAGCATGCATTGATTTTTTATACTTTCCTTACTGTGAATTTATATGAAAAAACATTATATAGAGCATCATGCGTAAAACGTTTCTTTATCATAATGCTGCAACATCCTTTTAAAGACATTTAAGCTACATAGTTATTTCAGCAAGAATTTAGTGTAGTATGTATAGTGCGTTCAATCCGGATAATTTCGAATTTCATGTACATTGATTTTCAAATATAAAAGCAAGTATACCTTTCAATAGCTATACACTTTTTGACTCTTTTTCCTGTAATAATATTTTTAAGATTAATTCGTAATTCACAAATTTCACACGGATTTTCTCCAGTTACAACTGCTGCTCCACACAAAAAATTCTTAATTTTAAGAGCTTCTTCGTTTGGATCAGGCAACAATTTCAATTTTACGCGTAACCAGTTTTGCCTGTGTAAAAACTGCTTTTTGGCTTCAGTATTTTTTGTCCACAGAAAACAAGGTGATTATCCATATGTTTTGGTATTCAATTATTGTTACAAGGTACAGCATGCAAAAACTTCATTTGGTTAATTGCGCGGTTATCATTATGCGTGCATACGAGTTTTTTCACATTGTCACAAATACATATTTGCATGGTAAGAGAAACAACCACATTTTATGTATTGTTTTGCTTTGCGTATTATCAGTACAGAGGTCTACATAATAATTGCCTATGTATTATAATGGATATCCTGACAAGGAACGCGAGGAGAACGAGAGACTGCGACACTTTTACACTTTTGACAAGTAATGCGGACACTGTACTATAAAGTATAATTGTAAAATAGACGAAATAAAATTTAAAATCTGACAATCACGCTGAAACATAAAATTTTTGGAGTCCCTACTTGGAGGAGCAAATAGTATATCAAGATAAGTATATTGATGAGTCTAGAGACGATGTTTAGACAACTCTCACATTGAGTGCACACGCGTGTGTAAAAACTCCTCAGATTTTATTTGTCACAACTTGCTTCGCTCTTGGAATCCTCCACGTTGACTTTGTACGATAAGACAGAGCCAGCCAAACCTCTTGTCGATGCGGCTGCATCATCCATTGACAGGCAAACTGAAGCTGTCTCGCTGCTCAGACTATGGCGTTTTGCTGATGAGTTTACATCAGCTTGAATCTCAAGCCTGTAAAGAATGCACTCGGTTTAGAAACTCGCAAAGCAGTAGTTCAGTCAGATTTTGGGGAGATAATGCGAAAGCTTACTTATTATGAGAAGGTGGATGACTATTGGAGCCAACACTTCCTGTCAAGCTCGCCCCTGCAAGAGCAACCATACTGGCAGATTCTCGATCAGGGCTGGAACCCCGTTGTGCTCGAGTTCCAGACGCAGACATTTCCGAAACCTCACCAATTGACGGTGCTCCTCGACTTGATCCCACGTCTGGGAAAAAAGCCAGAGGAAAATCCAAATTGTTAATCTCGAGGTTTATCTTGTCATATTATAAATGTAATAAAGCAGAACTGGCGGTTGTGGCTAATTCACTTACCGTTACCTCTACTTGACTGACGAGAAAATCTCTGATGTGTAATGACTGCTGAAGGTTCGAGTGACTCGTCGTCGTCATCAAAATCGAATCTAACGCCGGACGTAGACGTGGTCATCCCACAGCCTCCGGAACGGCAAAGTGAAATTGGCACAACTCCGTAAACATAAGCGAGCAGAAATGGAACCCCAAGTCCAACAGCTAATCCGGCTAATACCGGAGATATAATGATTGCAGCCACTACTCCTCCTGTCACAGCTATATTTCGCTTGTGCCGAGCAACGTTCTTCATCTTGTTGTGAATCTTGCGACCAACCCAGATTGGAATCCCTGGATAAACGAGAAGTCACACTCAGTAATGCTACCAAAATGAGGGGGGATTTCATTTACTTCAAAGTAGACTTTAGGAAAAAACAAACAGCTTACCTATAATCATAGCCGGTACAGCTGCAATTTAAGAATAATAAAAACTTCTTATTAAAAATATGTATAATTTTTTTAAAAAATCTTTCTTTGGAAAAATTAAAAAGTTACCTATTCCAGCGACTAGACCAATTCCCACTGGTGCACCGATCAAAGTACCCAACTGCCACAAAAGCTTCTTTTTCCTAGACCATGGTTTCCGACCCCAAAACGTGCAACCCGATGGACTGTATTTAAAAAGGAAAATCATTGTTACACAGTTGAACTTTTCCTATGTTATTAGGTATTATATTAACTTGAAGTGAACATTCGACTTCTTCAACAAGGAAGTCCCTCCAGCTTCTGCGTTCAGCCTCGCATTCATTACCAGCGCAGCGACATCGATTGTATCATTTCGCAATGCTCGGGCTGCATCACACGTCAGATTGGGGTGCCACAACTGTTTGCAGTGGTAACAAAACGCTGTATTACACCCCGGTCGTTCACAAAGCAATCTTGGACAACTGGCGCAACCGGTGGCTATCACAGCGAACCTGAAATCACATTCAATTTGCAATTAATTCTCTCTCTCTCACACAGAGTCTACTTATCATATCCTCAAATCACATTCTTTAATCATTGTGCTTACTGGCAGTCAGGTGCTGGACAGTACCGTGCATCAGGTTCGAGGGATATGACACGCCTCAGCATGAAGTTTTCGTATTTGGTCATGAGATCCGGATCGTTAACCAACCCCTTTATATCTGAAATTAACATAGAAAACCCAGAGGGTCCTTTCTTCCTATTCACGAATTTATAAAAAATGAAGTATGTATTTATGACTCCTGCTCAATAAATTCATACCGTTTGGATGGAGCTGTTTTGAGCACTGAAAGCAAGTAATGAGTACTCGTGACTCTGTGATTTCTATTCGAAGGTACTGCGCCCAACACTCCCTGCAAGCACGGTGGTAGCAAATTGACTGCTCGGGAAATCCATCGACTTGTGCAAAACACAGTGGACACTCGTACAGTCCATTTGGCATCAACTGTGGCTCAATATAACAGTCCACCACTATAATATCTGAGTCTTCCGAATCTAACGCTTCAAGTCCGATTTCCGAATCACTAACTGCAAATTTCCACAAACAAAAATTATCTTACAACATCCTTAATTCTGACTGATTAATAATTAGAAAAATGGCAATTCACAAATCTTACAAGGTCGTCTCACACTACTTTGCTCTGTGGTCCTGGTACTCGATGGAAGAGGTAAGTTTGCATTGCTAGCACCTGCTAGAAGATTAGTCGAAGTAAGCAGGCTCCTCAGGGAGAATCCTCGTCCCGACTTTGTTTTCCCTGATCCGTCCTTCTTCCTCGTCATCTTGAAGACTTCTCACTTCTTCGAGGACCCCAATGACGGCTTCGTATATTTTTTTGGAAGTTTATGTTTCTCTCTGGTTTCTCACACTAACAGGACTGGCTGCAGGTGCTGTGATAATCAAAACAAAACTCAGATTTTTACTTGTTTTATTTACACTCCACTCCGCAATCCACCTCAGCAATTCCGCCTAATGTTTTCCTACGCTGTAAAGTCTTAAATACGATAATTTCTTGCGAAAGCCTTTATGGAAAGTTTTCAACCAAATGATTACTTCGTTGGCGATGATGACGACAACCAAGTATGGAGCACCGGAACGTATGGCGACCAACTACTGAAAGCCCATCACAACAACATTACACAAACCTGTCTGTGGCATGCAATACATTCATTCGGTGGTGATACGGTGGTGCATGGTGGCTTATCTTATCATCAAGTCGTACACGCTAAATGTTTGGCTTCCAGAGTGAACCATTAAAAATAATGAGTGGACCACACGCATTTAGTTCCAAACTGCGGCATCTCAGACATGATGTCAGTTGACATATGAATGTGTACAAAACTTAACTGACCAAAAAAAAATGCCTCCAGCCTTCTCTGGACATTGACACCTCTCCATGCATCTTCATCAATGCAATCCCCGCCTTCCCAGGTCAGAAAGATAACCCCTTCATAAAAAACTCGGATGGTGGTGGAGGTAACTATGCAACTTGCTTGAGATTTTTTTTTGCACACAAAAAACACCTGGTTGAATTTGCGTGAATTTTTTTTTGTTCATAAATCGGGAACTTGTGAAACGCTTTTTAGTTGTCATTTGTCGAAACTTTCTGTCAACTGTAATTTCGAACGCCTCACCAACTTTCGAGCCTGACGGGAGGATTTTTTTGAGAAAAAAGTGCGGAAGTGTTGATAAAGTGTGAGTTATTGATAAGCGCTTATTGGTGACGGATACTGTCGATTTTTTTTAGTTATCTTGTCGTTTGGAGGGGTTGCTAATTATTGACTTTATTGTTGTTTTAATAGCTCGCCACATAAGTGGAGTTATAGCCGGAAGTGGGATCACTGAGAAGTCGTGAGGATGGGTGCCTGCTGTTCTAAAAAGGCGGAAGGAGAAGGACAAGGTGGACCGGAAATGGCGACTGGAGCGCCTTCCGAAAACCCACTCAACTCCCCGATGGACGTGCCCCCAGCTGAAGATGGAGCACCAGGCGGATCCTGAAGGGATAACATGACGACGTGGTCACACGGTCCTTTTTTTACTCCAGATTATCACCTCTCATCCCCTCTTTTCCGGTATATTCTCTATTCAAAATCAGCCCTTGGATTTCATCGGAGTTCCTTTCTCTACTTTTCAAATTCCAGCAATTTTAAATTAATCATGCTTTATCAAGGGATCTCAATAATGTCGCATTCATTTGTGAGGTTGTAAAAAATTGAATGTTTCTTCAAAAAGTAATAAAAATGTAGTGAGTTTTGGATCATAAAAATTAACCCGGATGTGCCATCTTCAGTATTTTTTAAAACAAGTTCAAGTTTTAGAGTTTACTTTATTGTTGCTTGTAAAATAATGTTTAAAAATTATTTTTCAGTTCCACTTGGTGCAAGTAGACAATTAAAAATTTTCGTAAGTTAGGAGACCCTACTTTTTTTTAAAATTAAGGTGTGAGACTCTGGTAAATTGTAGGTGGGTTGTAGATGTCTAATGACGGTTATCAAAGTAGACATTTAAAATTATTTTATTTTGTTCTAAAAACGCTACCTATGACATATTATTATGTTTGAAGCACGTCTATTCGACAATCCTAATCATCCTTGTCAATATCCGTTTTCTATTCGAGTCTGACCTGAATCCGTTTTCATTGTATTTTTTTATAAATCCGTTGCGTTCCATGTCACATACCATAAGTCACGAAACGCATATATCTCTAACTTTTTATTAGACCTTTAAAATTATTACTGACAATGGAATGAATTGTTTGGAAATCCTGTATATATCATTCATTGCGCATTTTGTCAGAATTTATGAATGTCCTCGCCCTGCCCCTCTTATCCTCAAAACTCATTCAAGAATTAGTGAGGTTAGGTTAGAGATTTTTTTGCATGTCAGAACCTCATGAAAGCAATCGTTTACATGTCTGGTTCGTGATTCTGCAAAAAAAAATCAATCATGACATGATGATTTTTTAAATAAACACAGTGGAGGTCGTGGTATGTCACATCACGTCATGGGTTTAACGATAAACTTATTTTGTTAGTAAAGCCAGAAAAAAATATGCCAGAGGTTTATGGCTTCAAAAAGGTGCTTGTCATGGGTTCAAAATGTGGAGCAGTCTACAGCAAACTTAATTTCCACTTTTATATTACGAAATCATACTCATTTCTCCAGTGTCCAGTCAGAAATTAGTCATCAATCTTAAGATTAAGAAAAAAAGTATGTCTCTTGTCACAGAGAATTAGTCTTTGATTTTCGTCAAGAGATGATGTCAGCAAACTTCGGAGAGTATGTCATTGTTGGTCATTGTCGCATCTTGTCGTTAACTCTTAAACTTGTCAAGTTCTAGTTTTTTTTTCATAGTCTCTTTCTACTAGACTACGTTTGTATATTATTTATAACCGAAAAAAGTAGTAGTGCCGGTTGACAGATCTGGTTTACTTTTCTTAACAGTCTTTATCTCAACATCACGTCAAAGCACCTTTGAGTGATAGGCAGCCAGTTTACAATTTATATTAGCCTCTCCTCAATCAACGTTTGACGTTATATACACACCCCGAAAATAAAGGGTGAAACAAGAGGAAATCCAAGTTTATGCTTAAAATGGCCTACAAATTAAGATCTCAAGTGACTGATTAAAAGATATGATTTTTATGTAGAAAGTGGTTCAGACCATCGTCAACTTTTGAAGACATTACCTCTGCTCTCAAAATGCCTTTGGTGGCCGCTCAAAAGACAATTTAATTTAACCGATACACTATCTCTTATGTACTATTGAGATGTCCACAAAAGCACTTATAAAAAATGAAAAACTTTCGAAACACTCCTCAGACACTTTTTTTCTTAAAATTCTGTCGACGCACTCTTATCTTCGACGTTCTGCAATAGGAATGGCGCATTGACATTTGGATCTTCTCAAAATCTCAAAACGTTTGCCAAAAATATTTTTTCTACGAATATATAACGAATTTAGACTCAGACAGATTGACTTGGCATTGTAACAATTTTTAGAAGGGCTAAATTCCACGGTCTTCACACCACTCTGATTCCCACCAATGCCACCTCTGAGAGATGCAATAAATGGAAATCGTTCTCTAATTGTGATTGCACAATGACATCACAATTGCACTTTAAGCTACAATTATCCCAGTAATGACACCCTTGCCCTTGCAAAGCGGCGTGATTACCTCAGACAACGCAAAACACAATCGATCGTTAAAAATATATATATTTTTAAGTTACACGTGTGTTTGTCTTAAACACACATTCTTAGACACCTTTAACACCTAACGATTGCACAAAGGTTAAGCTTGCGACACTTTTTCAGACAATTAAATAAAGTACACGTACACAGTAGTGATTGATGATACGCGTAAAAAATCAATTGAGTTTAATGACAGAAGTAATAATTTTTATGCAAATTGCTGCATAGTTAAATATTCCTGACAGCTCTGTTTAATTGTAACTATTATTTAAAACATGTTTGTCATTGTGGTCTACAGTTGTCGCTTGAATTGTTCGTTGCACTTCGAAAGTTGACAATGACAGTGATTCAGAAGAGGAACAAAGCTCTGGGCAACGTTTCTTCAGTCAATGCACTCTTTGTGTACAGCACGTTTATGCTACGTCATTTTAGTAAATCGCCAAAGGGTCGAATATGTGTTGTGGTACTTACTTGGAACATGGTGTGGGTGTCTGCATTTTTATAAAGTGTAACGGACTTTGAGATGATGTTTTTCAAATGTATTTTCAATATAAACAAAGGTTCTTTTGGAGTGACGCATCGATGACTTTCACTCCTCCACACAAAGACATATGTCCAATGGCTTGTTTCATCCAGTAACAATATTATTTTTCTGTGGTAATCCAGACTTAACTACACCTTTCCATTTCCTTCCTATACGCATATTTTTTAAGTATATCCGACTGGGTGTTTGACATGCATAGAAAATAAAGCTGAAGTGACACCACACACTTGTCTTTTGTTTGAGGAGTGGAGGTTGGCTGTGTGAGTCAGTTTTGTATGACTCATGGATGCTTTGGTCTAGAGTCTTGTCTTTTAAGTGGTTAATTAAACATAATCAAAATTTGCCTGCTCCACATTTACCTCCTTGTCTGATTCTGATAGCTACAGTGTACAGTCGTCTGCCTCTGTGGCACTGATTGAATTGAATAAAAAAAGCTAAATTGATATAAATGGGCTTTGGAAAGAATTCAACTGGTGTGGCGTCATATGTATAAGATGTGAGATCACTTTTCAAATTCCTTCAAAGTAATCTTTTGTATATATTTACATATATACACCAATTTTCAAGTTGAACCAACATTATACTACACTCAACAGGATGTAAGGACTGAGGTTTAAATGCCAAATTAAATGGTATCCAAACTTCAAAGGTTGTCTATAACAAGAGCAGGATGCCATGAAGGTTTAAACATTTTTTATGTCCGTGATACTGTTTAGGAGTTTAAGAATACACGGATCTCGTTTCTTATCCTACGTTTTTGTAGCTTCGAACTTTATATCTCGTACCCAATCATGTTGATAAGCACCATTCCTCATCATACCTACTTAAAGTGTAAACACGAAATACGGATGATAACACTGCTGGAGTGACGCACACCCTTTCTTTGACACTACAAACGCCCCTCAGCTATCAAACGGTATATTTACTGAAGTTAGTTTGGGTAATCAATCAAATTACATCATCCTGTTGCATTTTAGTCTGCTACTTGACATTTCACAGTCTCCGCTCAATGCGACGTCTTTGATATATTTATGAAATAAGAATTCGGCTAATAATAAAAATAGAGGTAACGTTCTGATAACCAGAGTAAGTTTTAGATTTTTTCAGCTACTACTGTAAAAATTTTCGTTCTACGTAAACCTTACTATCCCAAAAATTCTTGCTGATTGTGAGCTTTATAAAATGTACCAACGATAAATCATAATAACAACACAAAATGAAAATTGCTAATTAATCCGCAACACGAAACAGGATTCACATACTCTAGAATCACATCATGCATGCAACCAATTCTAAAATCACTGATCATATAATTCGAAGTACACGATACCAATCGAAGAACAGGTACTAATAATAATTTCATGTTACTGGAATAATTTCATCTGTAAAGTAATTACCTGGTATAAATCTTGAAGGTAAAGGTTACAGCAACTTGGAAAGTAAGCCGTTTCAGTTCAGGAGTTCTACGTTCAGTACTAACGTGAAGTAGTATTAACTTCTCATTTTGTGCTCTCCTTCCTTCAATTCGGTTAATCAGTCGTTAAACGGTTGTAAAACAATCACAATAATTTCTAGGAGTACCTTGAGTTCAAGGATTTTTCAGGACCACACACGGCGTTACACTACATATTCAATCATTTCTCACTAAATCGAATATCATGTTTCACTTGTAGCACAAAACGTGAACGTCAAGTTCGTCAATAAATTACTTTTTTGGATGACTTCGTTGAGTGATGTTGGAGTAGAGCGATTCCAAAAAATTAAAAGCTGCTCACATTAGAATTAGCTCAAAGTTAGGTCCACCTTTTTGTCGCAAATTTGCCCACGTTTTCAAGTTTCTAATCCGTCACTCCAAATCCCTTCAAAGCCCTGGCATCAACTCCACAATTTTCTTGATCCTTCCCAACCTCGGCTTGACCTCGTAACCATTTCCGAAACCTCCAAAACACATGGACACACAATTCAAAAATTTCTGTCACACTCCCATCCCCTCCGACCACGACACAATAAATGTCTCTTTGAGTTCCTCCAAGAATCTTTGCCTCCTGCCTTTCGGAGTAAACACAAATGAGGTCACTTTACAATTTTTTATATGACTATATTTTTCGGTGGTGTTGCTCACTCATTGAAACACCATTTTTTAAGACACAATATCTCCGTCTCTCTAAACTCATCTCTTTTGTGTGTCTCTTGAATTACATTTTTCTAGTGTAAATATATATTACACATAATTATATTATTACGTTTAAGTAGCTCTCTTATTTAATGCTACCAACCCCACATACACTATTTTTTATATATATAGCAAGTGTACCCACATTCAAATCTGTTTCCCATCTGAGAGCCACCTCAAAAGTCCTGTGCATGTTCTGCTCAAAGTATTACACACACCTCTCACCAATGTGCTCCTGTATCACTCTTTCCTTCAAGTTTCGACGAGAGTTGGACGGTAACTGGCGAAAACTGAATACATATCATGTACTCCTCGCATTGTACTCGTGATAGCAAAAAAAACTTGCGTACTACAAGCAAGTCTTACCATACATTTCAAGAGTGTGAGACAGGTCTACGAAATATACACTTCAATTTTTATACTCATCTTGCCCACATCATTCAAGAAAAAACTTGATTATTACATACACCTTATAACATAACTGCTTATAAAAATCTTTTTTT